>JAVQJF010045441.1:0-18830 GCA_036023855.1 Gadopsis marmoratus | reverse complement strand
CGTAAAAAAGAGCACTAGCACGAGTTAAAGAGTTGTGTTGAATGACTGTAGCAAGACTTTCCACATGTCAAGCACGTGTGAGAGGTAACTGTAATATGACTACACGTCATCATAAACATGATATTTACTTTTAAAATGAACGGCGTCCCTGCGCGAGTTTTTTTATTTTATTTTTATAATTGCCGGTTATTGTGCTCAGAGACACGCTTGCAATTTGTGTCGCTGTGTAAAGCTGTAGCCTGGATACAGCAGAGAGCGTCCCTGGTATTTGGGATTGTAAAGAGCTGGGGGAGAAAGATGGCCTGGGGGAGGCTGATAATTCGAAGACTTGCCAGGGGTACATTGTCAAATTCAAAAGGCATTTCAAAGAACCTAACCATTCACTTTTTCTTTCTCTCTTCTTTTTTTTTTTCTTCCTCCTTTCTCTGTCTTTTTTTTTTCTTTTCTTTCTTTCTTCTTCTTCTCTCGCTTTTCTTCCTTTTCGCACGGTCCGCAGGCCGTTTGAATCGACCAATGGGCCTTCAGGTTAGAGACATTGGAATGTAAATGAGCCCAGCGCGTGCTCCCGGCGCGCTGAAAGCTCGGGATTGTTTATTGAGCTCCCGGAGCCACGCGCCTGGCGCGGGGGGGAGTCGGCGTGCAGGAGAATCACACAGCGGGGGCGGGGCCTCGCTGCGAAGCGTGCGTCTCGGGGGGAAAAAAAAAAAGGGGGTGGGTGGGGTGTGTGTTGGGGCGCGTGTTGAAAAAGGGGAGTGCTGCCAAAGTTTGGGTCAGATCGGCTCGTGGAGTAAAAGCAGTCAAGAGAGACTTGGACTGGAGTTTAGCCACACGGTCCCCACGCGAAGGACACGAGAGCCGAGCGCTGCCAACGCTTCCCGCGCTCTTCCTCCTCGCGTTGCCCCGCTGTCGGAGGCTGCCACCCGCCCGCCCTCTGAGCAACTGTCAGCGACATGGAAACTACAACCATCACCACCACGCAGACCGCATTCACCTTTGGACTTAGTGACAGACGCGCCAGCCTCAGCCTGCACGCCCCGGCCCAGGACTGCGTGGTCCCCGCCGTGCACCCGAACACCAGCGCCGCCGGCTTCCAGAGCAAAGCCAAGGTGCTGAAGAGACAGCGCTCCAGCTCGCCGGAGCTCCTGCGCTGCAAGCGGCGCCTGAGCTTCAACGGCCTCGGCTACTCCATCCCCCCGCAGCAGCCCGTGGCCGTGGCCCGGCGGAACGAGCGAGAGCGGAACCGGGTCAAACAGGTCAACATGGGCTTCCAGACGCTGCGTCAGCATGTGCCCAACGGCGCCGCCAACAAGAAGATGAGCAAAGTGGAGACCCTGAGGTCTGCGGTGGAGTACATCAGGGCTTTACAGCAGCTGCTGGACGAGCACGACGCCGTCTCGGCTGCTTTCCAGTGCGGGCTGCCGTCCCCGACCATTTCCAACAGCTACTCCGCCGACCCGGAGTCGCCTCACTCCACCTACTCATCGGACGAGGGCGGTTATGAGCCTCTCAGCTCCGAGGAACAGGAGCTGTTGGACTTTACAACCTGGTTCGACAGGTACTGACTGAGGCTGACGGCATCCAAACCGCACGGCAGCGTCTGTGCGTCAACGCAAATGCTGACAAACACTCAATAAAGGCATCAGCTCAGTCTCGCCCTCCTCCGTGTTTGGAGGTGATCTGTTGCCTCCCTCCCTCGCGCGGGCTGCTCGTGCAGGAGAGAGAGAGAGAGAGAGACAGAGAGAGAGACAGAGAGAGAGAGTCGCCCTGAAGTCCCGCAGGGAGCAGGGAGTTGGACTCAGCGTGGAAGTAAAGAACTGTTGATGTTATGTTTGACTAAGTGCAATTACCACGTGACGCAGCAGAGCCGCTGCTGCAGGTCCAGAGGACTTGTTTGATGAGCAGGGCCTCCCTTCCTGGTGCTGCCACGTCTGTTGGAAGACGTCAACAAAGATGCTGCGTCAACAGACGTTTTCGTGATGTACATGTCCCCCCCCTCCCACCCACGTTTTTTTTTATAACAAAATTGTATCATACAACGAATTGTTTTAACATGAAGACATATTTTTGTACATTGAGTCAAACAACAGTCGCTGCCACTTTTCCTGACAGTGTTGTGAGACGCAGCTGTCAGCGAGGCAGTGAGTCGGCATGTATGAGTTGTGTGACTGGACAGCAATATCAAGGCTGCTGCCTGTGACAGCTGTAGTTGTTGTTGTTGTTGTTGTTTTTAATAAAATAGGTGGCAAGGAGACCTCTATTAATGTATGCACTTGTTCTCCGTTTCCCGTAGCCTAAAATGTAAATATTCGATTTTAACAGATATATTTTGTGTAAAACGAGTTTTATAAATAAAGATGAATCTATTTATATTATATGATTTTGTGGTGGTTTTGGTTCTTCTGCTGACTGTGCACACATATATGCTCAGATGTGTGTGTGTGTGTGTGTGTGTGTGCGTGTGTGTGTTAGTTGTGGCGGTAATTGAGCAAACCAGGGAGCTTCTCTTCTATTCAAAGCCCCTGCATGACCTTTTCCCGACTTGGTTGGGCACACGGGGGGAAACTGCGCAGCTGGGTGAGCGCTCAATAACCATTATAGACGTGCACCTTCTACAGCGCTTTGTCTGCATTCAGGACGGGGAGATTAATATTACGTTTCATGCATTGCATTGTTTCTTTTGCATACTCAGCCTTTACCCAACAGCCCAGAGGGCATGGAGCGGAGGGAGGGAGGGGGGGGGGTGCAATTCACTCCCCTCAAAGGGTATAGACACTTTGAAATACGGCCTGGGGAAAGTCAGCAAGACAATGAGACAGGTCAAAATTCTTATTGCCCGATTGAGATCAATCTAAATAAAACCTGGGGTTGTAGACTAGTCGTATCCCCGACTGTGTTCTTCACGGCGCACACAGTCCAAATCAAAAAGCCCGTCTCCTGCAGAATGGGCAGCACAACGCCACATTGTGAGCACCATTGTGTGCCGCCTTCGCGCCTCATTATGTCAATTATGGAAGATCTTCTATTGTAATTAAACACTGATGCCAAATGCAGCGAGGCAGAACGAGAAATAACGAGTTTAATGTCACCTGGTGCCTCTCTGTGGGAGTGGAACGCTGGGAACAAGAGGGGCTGATTGAAGCCGGTCGTATGGCCCAAACGCATCCAAAAACCTCAGATGTATTCTGCCACCATGAGTCCAACAACGAGAAGAACACGAGCGGCGGGTCAGAACGGCGCAGCCTTCACTGGACTTTTGAAATGTTACCACAAAGTAGCAGACTGACAGACATGTGGGGCGGGTTGTTGTTGTTTTTGTTTTTTTTCCAAGCACCTGAAAGTGTGCCACGTGCACGCGCACGCGCATCTCTCTCTCTCTCTCTCTCTTCCACACACGCGCGCGCGCCGCAGCCCGCAGGTGCAGCCACGTGCCTGTAGTCGGTGACAACGGCTCTCGCGCTCCCATTGGTCAGTGGCGTGAGTGCGCGGAGCCCCCGTCGGCGGAATCAAACAAGTGATGAATGACATTAATTACGCTCCGCTTTATAACCTTCTACGTCTGCGGGACTCGAAAAGACAAATCAGCGTTGGGTGAAAAACACCCCGCTGCTCCATTATCACGCGGCTGAAATGGCGCTTCTGATGCCCTTCAGTGTCAGACAGAGGGCAGGGCGCAAAGTGAAAGTGAACGCTCGTCTCTTGTCCCCCAAAGACGGATCTGCAACGTGTATCGGGAGGAGCGGCGGCGGCAAAACGTTTAATCATGTGGTTTTGTCCGCGGCTCGTTCTCACTTGGACGATACATAAGGGCGATGCTAATTCTGACGTAGTCCAATGAGGAATGATCAATCACGCGCAGCTCATTTATGCACGCGCACACCACGGAAACGCCAAATGCGCTCATACCTAGACCATAATAATATAGCGCCGAACTGGCCTGTAGTGGGCCAGTGGATCCTAAAGCCACTTTTCACGAACACGAGGCCGCCCCCGGTTCCAGTGTTGGTGTCCAACCTTCGCTGCGTCCGATGTTTTGACCCCGTCGCGGTTTGTCCGTGCGTGTCCCACAACATCAGACAATATTTACACGATAACAGTCTAACCGCCACTCATAACACAACGAAACGTGATGCTTGTAGAAATGATACGCTAAGCATGTCCATTTAGGAAAGAAAAAAAAAATAAATGAAAAGCACTATTTTGTGAAAACATTCGGTTATTAAGTGGCCCAGCTGCTGGTGTTTTGTTTGCCACCCAGTTGCTCTTTGTTAGCAGTGGCTGAGATAACTGATCTTAGATGTGCTGCTCAGTAACTTTGCTTCAGGTGTAGTGGCTCGTGCACAGCACATTTGCTGTGATGACACTGCACCAGTGTCTGTGGGGGCTGAAGTGGATGGTAGTCTTCATGGTTGCTTCATTGTTGACACTTTCCACTTTTTCCGTGAAAAGGGACTTATCTGACTTGCATGAATGAGAAGACACACAGCAGTTTCTGCTTCTGCTAATAAGCTAACAATGTTTCCGTATAAACTTTGACGCGTTTAGCAAATTCTGAGTAGGAAAGACTCTGAAACGATTCTGATAACTACATGTTTTAGGTTGACCTGAAACTAAAGCAATTAAAACAAGTAAAATTATAATATTGTACTGTGTTGAAATGAAGGCACATGGCTGCAGGGAAGCTGCTGAATTCATAGCCCACCAAGAGTCAGTGCATGTGAGTGCATGGCTCATCCAATCACAGCCCAGAACCAACATCTGCCTGCAAAGCAACAGGTATTTTGCACTAATCACCGCTGCTACATCTTTTTTTGCCCCGAAAGAAGTTATGGTCAGTCACTGCAGGTCACACAGGTCCCCGAACCACAATAATAAGCTTTTTAACTCACTAGAGAGTCTTCTAGAGCTAGTAGTTATACTTTAAGAAGCAAGAAAAGCAGGCCCTGAGCTGACATTTGGACCAGCGCAGATGCTACTATTTGCCTTATTAAACTGAGCGTTCTTAATAGTTTAGTTTCTGGGAGTCAGATTCAGACTTCATTACAAAGGTTTTCCATTCCTAGAGTGGGAGATGTAACTTAGAGAGTGAGTTATCTATTGAATTGAATATCAGCTTAAGCCGTATTGTTTATCACTGTGTTGAAGGAATAGATATGCGACCTAATAGAGTCCTTCCTCTGTGCCAAAATGGGCCCATCATATTTCATTTGATCATTTCTCTCAATGCAAGCAAATATCATAGGGCCACTCCACTGTGCTGGAAATCCTCTTCCCAACGCCTAAAGCCTTGCTCGCAGCCGCCAAGTCGCTCTTACTTTCGGACAAAAAAGTCAGTCATTCCACTTGTGTTTTACCACTGTCTTTCCAAAATAAAAAAGACGAAATCTTCCTCTTTTCAAATGAAACGTTTGAATGCGTGCAGCTCAGCACTTTTAACTGACACCTCTGCATGTGTGTGAATAGGCCCTAAACTTCAGACGACCCAGTAGAGGAAGAACCAAGCTCAGGCCTGAAGGGTGGAGGGATGGAAGAGGTGGGGATGTGTGGTAGGGTGGAGGTGGAGGTGGCGGGGGCTGTGATTTGCATGGGCCATTGTGCTGCACAAGTTTGGGTGCTTTTTTTTTGGCCTGGGCCCTTTTGGCCATTTACTTCCACTCTGGCTGGCTGTGGCGGGCTGTGAATAGTCTCTGCTCGGAGGAGACACAAAGGCGCTTTTGTGCTACGGCCGCACCATATTCATCATGTAAGACAAATCTGATTGGACGTCTCTGTCACTTTGATGTGGGTCCAGAGTGCGAGTGGCCCTGAGATTGCTAACTTCACTCTCTATTGCCTATTCTGCAGCATTGATATGGGGGTGGAGGCGCGGGGGAAAGAGGAGAGGTGGCTCGGGGGGAGACGGAGGAGGGAAACGGGAGAGCAGGCAGGGGGTAGTCCTCATTATTTGCAGGAGCAAATTCATAATAAATTTCCCCATTCTACAAAACCGGGTCGAGATGATTGACACTACTTTACGCCAGCCTGAACAAAAGCCCTGATTTGAGCAGAATACCAAATGAATGGGGCGAGCGTGGACTCAATTCAAACAATTTTAATCTCTCCCTGTCCTCCCTTATTTCTCCTCTCCTTCTCTCTCCCCCTTTCCCTCACACTTACCCTCTTTTTTCAACTCCAACTCTCCTGCCTCTTTTGTCCAGAGCATTCTCATTTTACAGGGTAATTGTACTCCAACGGATGTGCTAATTGTGCTGGGTTAAACTGGATGCTGGTGGACTCCTGTGATACAGAGGTTATTCTTGCCTAATGACTGTAATGATTGTTCAGAGAGACTGCAGGCCTGGAGTGGGCTTCTTGTGCCGAACAAGGGAGGGAGAAGTTTTTTTTTTTTTTTTACTTGTGTGCTGACTGGGAGGGAAAAGCAGACCTGAAGCTGATGTCTAAGGTTAGGTGTAGGAAAGATGATGATTGGACCATAGACTGGTGCTGCTCCCCAAACAGTGGCACAGAATGATGCCTTTAAGTGCAGGATAGACTTACAGCAATCTAACTGCATGCAGATGAGGAAAACATGTTCTGGAGTCATGAGAACCAAGTTAATGATGGATACAGTGATGGGTAGGAGAAGAATTCCCAAAGCGTTAGTGTTCAAATGAGGCTAGGAAGATTACCCGTGATGACACAGGAGAGTGAGTACAGTGAGAATGGTACTTTTCTCCAACTATATTCAGGTTATGTATACTGATGGCTCCAAGTCCGCGGTGAAGCCTTGGTTGAGCTGAGGTGCGATAAACAAGAAGAAACCCTCACAGGTGAAATGTGATAGACTGAGACACCTGTCACAATACATGCATCTTTTTTACATTTGCATGATACATTTATTTCTTTTTGCAGACGCTTTTATCCCGGTGGATCAAGCAAAACCCTTAATAGCCCTTTAGTGGAACAATGATAGTTAGTAACACCAGTACAGATGCACGTTAGAAGACATTCAGACAACACTTGTTGAATTTTATTGCAAGAAACTAGTTGATACGATCTAAGTTTTCTTTGAGCCAGAATCTTGTGGCCATTATAGGACCTGCATCTTAAGACTCTTTCACATTGTCTTCAGCAGCACTCAGCTGTTGCTTGATTCAACAGTACAGCCTCTAATATGTGTGAATATATCTACTAATTGCTTGAATGTATTCTTTAATGCTGTCAGTTCAGTACATTGCACTGGAAGAGTCATGCCACTTTTTCCTTTCAGTGTCACAATAATAATGTTTGCTGCTCTACAGACCTCCTGTCACCTCATTTTATATTTTACCCATACGGTCCTTGTGTGTGATGTATGTGCGTGATGACATGAGTTGTTAAGTCATCAAAGAAAAAAAACCGGTAACTCCCTTTAACTGTCTTTCTAAAAACATGTTATGTGTGGGCTTGCTGTGTGTGTGTGTTTTTGTCTTTGCGTGTGTGTTTAAATAGCTTTCACCCATGCTTCTGTTGAGATCAGGTGCATTCCATCACTCAACGATACGTTCAGATGTCTCAAAGTTTGTTTATGCATGGCTTGGTGTGCAAATTTTATGTTTGTCTGAATGTCAGAGGTCGCACCTCCAACAATGAAAGCCACTTTTCTGCTCCATTTTTTACCCAAACAACTGATGTCCCTCCCTACACACACACACACACACACACCTACACACAGAGTCATGTCCTCGGGTTCTCAGCAGGTCGGAGCCTGCCCCTGGAGAACCTGTTCACAGTGACACACCATGGCTTCACCAGCCTCTGACACGCATCGCCCTCAGCTTCGGATCACATGCTTCATTCTTCTATTGTTCGATTCAGAGAGACAGTAGGACACTTAGATATTTTCTTTTATACGTCTTGTGAATATCTCTGCATGACACAATAGAAGTGCCTTCTTTATGGTATCAAAGCTTAGTGTACACTTGCTTCTGGTCATGAAAGGTTTGTGTGTAAGCACTCTGAATGGAAACATGAGAGCACATGCAGGATTTAGCATAAAAAAGAAATCAAGTGATATTTCTCTTACCCTCTTTGATCTCCTTTTGTATCCCTCACATAACGAAGTATGGTAGATTTACAAGTTCTGTACTTAATTCCTATTTTGACATACTAACTTAAATATTTCAGTTGTATGCTACTTAAGACTTGCAGAGGTGAAATATTGTACGCTTTACCAAATTACTTTTATTTGACAGCTATAATTCCAGGTTTTAATTCAGTTTTTACTTACAAAACACAATCAACTTATAAATTCAACTTATATTCAAGTGCCCAACAATACAGTGCTTAAAATGAGCTCCACCATGACCAGCTTCAACAGGAAAATACTTCTTAATTAACCAGAGATAACAATCCAATAGCATAATGTAAAAATAATGTGGCAATTCTGCCTGAATAATGAGCAACTTTATTTTGAGACTAGATTTAGTTTTTAGATTTTATACTGAAGTATGTTTTAATGCTTTTTCTTGTAATAGAGTACTTTTCTTACTATATTGCTATCTTTCTAATTCTTTTCTTATTCAACTTATACTCTTTTAGGGATTTTAAAGAAACAAGCCCCACTACACTCCAGTCCTAAATGATGCATGATGCTGATTTGTATTAGAGCAACTGAAAACATCACACCTTCCAGGCAACTGTTCCACCTGTTTTAAGAAAAATAAGTTTTTTCTGACTCTCAAATGAGATGGACGTTATTTGCAGTTTCTCTCTCTCTCTCTGTTACACACACACACACACACACACACACACACATATATATACACACACCAATCCATAGTCCCAGGTCCCCCTGCACCCCACAACCTATTATCAGCAGAGATGCCCTGGCTTACAGAGTCCTGCCCCCTCCATAAAACAAGGTAAAAGGAGGATTAGTGAGCGCCATTTAGAGGCTCCTTTCAGCCCCCCATTTCATTTCATTAGCTTGTGACCTCTCCAGTTAATTATTTTGATCTGGCCAAAGGCTTGGCCTGCTTTTAATGATCCTGACTGACTCACCGCCCCCAGCAAAACGCACAATACTTAACACACCCATTGAGGGCAAGAAACAGGAGGAGTGAAAAGGAAAGAGGAGAGAAAAGGGAAAGATTGAAAGTGGCATTTACCAGTCACCAGCAGAGGCTGTATGGAAGGTAACCTGGTGATGGCAGGGTGGCGTAACACCCTCAGACTTTTTGTCAGAATATACTATTGTCCCTCATTGATGGAGTGGCTCCCCTTTTAAAAGGGCGAAAAAAGAAAGAATAAAAAAAAAGAGAATCCACTGCACCTCCTCCTTAAAAATAACAGTGATTGGGAAAAAAGCTGATCTTGAGAAATCAAATATCTATAAGTGTCATGGCACTGAGGAATTGTTCTACAGTTGCAGTTGCTACAGAGCTATTCAGAGGTTAAAGATACAGTTGTGTGATGACGGTTACACCCAAGTGTTGTAGGGAGAGCATAAACACAACGGATAATACAGGACATCTTGACAGTGAAAAATGTATTTACCTGATATGTAGACTTTCAGGTAAACCTCTTCATATGGTCATTTTTTATTTATGTAGCCGGTTTTATGAATCCTCTCCTCTCCTCTCCTCTCCTCTCCTCTCCTCTCCTCTCCTCTCCTCTCCTCTCCTCTCTGTCCACCTGTCTCTCTGTTGCCGTGCTGCACTAATTGCCTGTATTTGTTCATACTCTGGGTGTTTGCGAAGGGATAGCTTCCGTTTACCCATGGCCACACAGCTCCATATTGAATGCAAACACAATAAAATTGAAGCAGCTTGTTCTATTTAACGCCTTATAAGCATGCCACCCAGTATATTTCTCATTTTAATCAACCACGAAGGATGAAAAGTTTTAGAGGTGGAGCAAGCTGATGGCTGGGTCAGTCTGATATTCCTGTTCCCCCCCCCTTCTTTCCGTTCTCTCTAAGTCTGTTTTTGTGCCTTGTATTTACTGCCAGCGCTGCTGGCCAGTTTACTCTGTCTGGCTATGCATGTAAAGAGTGTCCCCTCTTTGTTCCAGCCTTGGGCCCACAGCCAAGCTCCCCCTTCAAAACTTAAGCCACACACACACTCGCACGCACGCACGCACATACACACACGTGCACACACATGCACACAGTACCCCACTCACCCCTTTTTACTCTCTCAAACAACTGTCTCTCTCTCCCCCGTGCTGCCCTCAAATTGCAAATAACAAAAAAGGAGGATAGAGCTGCAGAGACAAGCATCACTTTAAAAAGCAGGTGTCCAGAACTTTTCAGTGCTCGTCGATTTCAAATGGAGACCCTTTAACCTCCATGCTTTTCTAGCTGGTGGCTGAGGTAGCCAGTCAGAAGCCTAATCAGTCTCGTCTGACAATACTGGGAGGTTGAGGGCTGTCAGTCCTTCTTTCAGACAGGGGCTCCAATGAAGCCGTGGCAGGGGAACCCCTGATTGATTAGTGCCTCTTTATTGAAGTGCGTGTGTGTGTATGTGTGTGTGAGCGAGAGAGTGTCTATAGGGGCCCAGTTAGGAAGCTTTATTTAAATCCAGCCAGAGAGAGTACTATAATTATGACTTTTTCTTTCTGCTGGCCGGTTAAAGCTGACAGAGTGGGTTCTTATGGCTCACTTCACCCTCTCAGCCTCCTAAACAGAGATTATTACTGGCCCCAAGAGCTCGGGCCAGTCAGGCTCATCAGTGTGGCTTTATAGGCCTGTGAGAAGGGCCCGGGTCCAGAGTAGGACTCAAAAAAGACCAAAAAAAACAAAAAGGGTGGAAGACTGAGATGGAGACAAGTCACTGTTAATCCCATTTCAGCCTTATTCACTGATGGCAGGGGACTGATCAATGTATGTGCCCAATATGTAAAATAAATGAAGCCAGTTCTAACATAGAGAAGCTATCACTGGCATTTAGATGTGTTACCCCCCTCCCCCAACAAACAAACAAACAAACACAAATGGAAGCCGACTGTGGGTCAGATACATTAGTAAAATGTGGCTGATCCTGTGTGGCCTTGTTGGTAGGAGGTCTTCCTTCTCTTCCCATCTCTCACTCTCTCTCTCTCTTTATCAGGTCATCCACTATCAGTGTGTGTCTGCATCCCCCTGCAGATGCAGTGCTGGCTGGGCCTCAGCCCTGCTTCTATTGTTCAGTGACAACTCCTATCTGCTGACCATTTAGATGATGTGTGTGTGTGTGTGTGTGTGTACTCACCTGCACTGTAGGTGAGCTGCCTCATAATTCATACATTTTACTTAATTTTCATTTGTTGATTCTTTTCTATTACATTACTTGCAGATGAGCAAGTAAACACCTCCTAGTACAGGTAATAAGACAGAGGTGTTTTCATTCAAACATTGTGAAGCTGTAATTTGAGGAAGACTAACAGGCAGGCCTGTAATAAAATCATGCAGTATGTGAGCAGGATAGTGACAGAAATATTCAGATCCTTTCCTAAAGTGAAAATAGCAATAACCACAATGTAAAAATACTCCCATTACAAGTAAAGTGTGTTTGTCATTCAAAATCTTATGTAAGTGTTATCAACAAATGTACAATATCAAAAGGTATGTAAAGTAGCAAATTAAGTACTCAATCTGCTTACAAATTGCCCCTGTTATATTAATATACATTACTATTGGATTATTATTACTGATACATTCAGTATAAGCACAATTTTATTGTTGGAGATTTAGCTGATTTTAAGTATTTTATAGCAATGCAATGCATAACATTTTATAAGGTCATCATATGTTTGTATGTAATGTCTTAATTTTCAAAGTAGCTACTGACTATAGCTGTCAAATACATGTATCTGAGTAAAAAGTACAATGTTTTCTTCTCAAATGTGGTGGAGCAAAAGTAAGTAGCATAAAATGGCAACTCTCAAGCATTGTAGGACTGTAAATGTAATTTGTTACATTCCATAACTGTTTACCTTTTCAGATGGCGCAAGTCACTATGTGTGTGTTTCCCTTTTTGTGTGCGTGTGAGTCTGCTCACATTGTATTTGGACCGTTATAACATGCACCTCTGGGTGTGGTGAGACTTTAGTTCTACTGACAGTGTCGCTTTTTACATGTGCAGACCTATGACACACACACACACACACACACACACACACACACACACACACACACACACACTCACACGCCAGACCTTCAGGTTATCCTGGAGTCCTTGAACCACATTGTATTGACAACATGCGCCTGTGGTTCCGACATATCACAATAACTGTCACTCCTCAGACCTGACCAGCTTATTGTCTGTACCTGCAAATGGAGGTGAAGAGTTTCTGGGTGATGTTTGGTCTTAATGGCACTGTGCTTTAGACACACTAGTATTCATCAGCTTCTGTAATGACTTCCCTGAAGAGCAGCGCTTTCATCTTGAATCACCTTGTTCTTCTGTGAATAGCAGTCAAGCAAAACTGGACATAGTGACAGACCTCAGAGTCAATATTTAGACTCAGGTAGAGACCGCTTGCCCCCCACACCCCACCCGTGTTTTTGTTGCCAGCGGTAACAGTTTTTGGCCCATGCAAACGGGACAGGCAGATCTTGTCATTTGACTCCCGGGATTAACAGAAGCAAAGAGTGTAATCCTGACACTTTGAAGTGTGTAAGATCTTAGTATCGTACATCACACGGAGCACCCGAAAAAGACGTATCATTGTTATCGATCAAAGGAAACTGTCAGCCTCTTTTCAGCTTTGAATGTCATTTGATTTTCTTTTCTGCTTTTTAGTCATTGAGAGGAATGTCAGAGGCATTTCTTGAAGAGTTAGAAAGAAAGAAAGAAAGAAAGGAAATGAAATGAAAGCTCACTACATTCATTCAGTTTAATTATCCACGTCATAATAAGCATAAACTGCCTATCTTTCTTTCAATGTCTGTGCATGTGTGTTGGGTCCTCAGTTAATTTCGATGGCGTGTGGCAGCAAGTCAGCTCTGTTCACCATTACTCACAGTTTGTTAGATAACAGCCCCATTCATTCTTTCCTCTTTATGTCCTGTCCAGGTTCATGGCCTCCTCAGGTATAGAGGATCCACAGGTAAACACACAGGCATCAGTGCACACACCTACACCTGCTTAAGCATTAACCATGTCAACCATAAGTGAATAAATGCACATGTCCTCAGATATCTTCTCTATCTGTCAAACACACATACTCACACCTGTGTTTAGCATGTCTTTTAGTTAGAGGGGGAAAATTCCGACATGAGCCCATTTATCAGAGGGAGAAAGCGAGTGATTAGATATTGGTGATAACGATTTTGAGTCAACATGCCGGCAGGTGTCGAGCGCTATTTACTGCACACAAGTGACTCCACTGCTGGTTCTTTAGGGGCAATAAAGGATGGAACCCTTCTTCCCTTTATCCTTCCATCCACCCCCATTCCTCTTCTCTGAATCCAGGCTCGGACTTTACCAGACTGCAGACAGGTAGAGAGCACACCATCCCGTGGTCGTTACACTAACTAACCCATTCACATCAGCCCTAGATCCTCTGTGACTCATATCACCGTTTTGGCTACTTAGATTCATATACAGCAAGTAGTCTGCCAGTACCCATGAAGGTACCCATTTCTTAAAGGTCATTACAAAATTAAGTTGCAGTCTAAAACAAAACATCACAACAAAATATGTCCATGTTAGCGTTAAAACAGATGTTGAAGTGTATGAAGTGTTTTGCTTAGATCTGTGGCTCAAAACTGAAGTTGAAGGCCAGTGGACAACACTGGATAACCCTGGCTAACACGTTAGCCCACTGCTTACATTTGTCAGTTGTCTGGTTCAGCAGTTTCTTCTCTTTTTTTCATTTTGTGGCAAAAAACACCATGCCGAGATCTAGATTAATTCCCAAACACATGCAGTACTGAAACTCTACCACTATAGCTAGCATATAGCATACCATAAAGGTGTGTTGGGTTGCATTGTTATTGAGGAAAACTGAGAAGATTGCTGTAGCTATCAATATATCGCATTTTACTTAAAAATTTAGAATGAAGTCATTGTTGTTTTTAACTGAGTGAAAGTGGCAGAAGTAGTTTGGCTCCTTTTCATCTCATAGCTATTGTGAAAGGACTAAACCTGTTGGTCACCAGTCTGTCGCCTGTAATTATTATGTATCGGGTAATTAAAAATGTACCCACAGTGTTCCTTATTTCTAGATCCCTCCTAAACATACATTTGTTACCTCCTTGTACCTACTGGGGTGCCAAGAAAGTCTTTCATTGATATTCCATATGTAAAGGATATTTACTTAATTACATAAATTATTACATTTGTTGTTCAGAAAACAATTACAGCTGCTGCTTGTCTATGCCTGTAAAATATCCAAAAAAATGTAGAGTCTGTGTTACTCCAGTCTATTTCCAGGCTGTTAAGCTCATAAATCTTGTGGAGGCATTGAGTGTTGAGAGAGTTAGACGCCTCAGAGCAGCCCAGAAGCATATATACTGTTCTCCGTAACAGGTTCCAACTCAGAATCTATAGATTCGTCTATAATCACAGTGATTTAAGATACTAAATGTTGAGCTGGCGCTGCCTTCTTTTGATTGTCGAGGAAGTTACCTGCATCCTTTTGGACCTGTGTATAGAAATCAATGCATCAGGGTCTCTTAACAAGAGTGGTGAACTACTCCAGGGGTTGATGCGAACATATGTGTCTATTTGACCCACAGGCATGCAGTGTCACTGCAGTGATAAGTAATCTCGTTGTAGACACAGGAATGTGTGATGTGCCTTCACCTCTACTGGGGGGTCCGCATTCACTCACCTCAGAGACAGCAGCGAAGACCAACAGCAGCAGCGGTAGCATGCATGAACCCCCGGTCATTACGACCCACCTACTGAAACCATCTACTCCATCAGATTTGACAGGGATGAAGCCACAGGCCATGGGAATTAACAGAGTTAGCCATTCAGACGCTAGTCTATGCAGAGAAAAGCAGGCAGTGAGAATCTGGTCCAGTTGTTCCCTGATCAATCAAAGTCCATTCCTGGCCTTCTCTTTGGTTTGGGATTGGATAATTAGGTTGGATTGTCTTCCTAGTGATCCATTCCTGTGATAGTTTCATCACAATAGACAACAGAAGAATGCCAGTTGGTTTCCCTGCAGTGATTCCTAACTGTATTGGACAAATACAGATGGATGGACAGCACAGACTGGGAGCTATTGTTGCATGGTGGGGAGGTTGTCCTGCATCTGCTGCCCACTGGGACCAGTTACTCCAATAATGGTCAAAAACAGTCCTTTCATTCAGCCATTGTTTGTATTTTTTGGTACGCAGTTGACCGTATTTACTCATTTTTAAAAACAATATTTCTGTGTGAATGGAGCTTTATTTTTTAAAATTCCAATGTCATTCCTGTCTTTTCATCACTTTATTTCTATGGGCAAACATGACAAAAGACATGATAAAAGACAATTCTCCTTATTATTCACACATTTTGTCTCCTTCTCTTCCAGTCCTCCTGACCTCATTTAAGTAAAAGTACCTAAATACACGTGGACACGCACACACACGCACACACACACACACACACACACACACGCACACACTCACTCTGTCTTGGTTCGGTTGTAAATAAGAAAGATGCATCTTTAATAGCTCCCCTAAAGATAACAGAAGGAAAGGAGAGTAAATAGAAAAATGATAAAGCAAAGAGGAACCAATAGCTGGTGGCCCAGTGTGCGGCCACAGTTTGCTTAATGTTAAACCAATAAGATAATACAGGGACCATGTAGTCTGGACTCGCTCAGAGATACAGCTTGGACTGCATACTGTGTGGCGTGTGGTCTCAGTGTCTGTATCAGTGGCTCTGATTTTCAGTTAGATAGTGAGGCCAAAACATGCGTGTGTGCTAAGTTAAAGATAGTGTTTACAACACCCACTTATTGGCAGGTGTAACTTTAAAGCAGAGTGTGTAGCCCTGTGAACTTTGCTCCCCAGACTGCGAGTGTTTATCGAAAAGCCTTTTTTCTCATTTTTTTGTCTCTTTGGCGGGACAGGTGAGACACCGTTTGGACCAAGAAACAGAAGGAGAAGAAGGATGAGGAGGAAATGAAGATGCTCGAGCGGAAGACGACGACGACGACGATGATAATGAAGGAGATGCTGAGTTTGATAACGAGAAGGTGGAGAGATTTAAATGAGATTGGCGCAGAAAGGGAAGAGAAGCAGAGAAAGATAAGATGCCTGTTCCACATAGAATAATTTTAAATGATCCTGGTCATTACCTCACCACCCACCACCCTGCTTCCTCACACCTCTCCACCCAGCAGTTCAGCCCACTTGGCTCGTGCTCCATTTGCCAGGCGCTCCAGGGACGCTCCTGTGCGGCAGGGCGAGTAATTTGTGACCCACGCGGCAGGGAAGGGATAACGGTCTGGTTTGGCGGGGACATTTGGTTTGAGGCCGGAGGGAGCAGGAAGTTGTTCAAGCAGTGGGCCTTCGCAAATGTGACACACACCCACAGGCTCAGGACTTGGAGGCCCGAATAAAGGAGAAGCGGGGAAGAAGTAGGTGAGATTTTTACTCTTAGCTGATCTATATGCATCTGATGCTCTTTTACTGCGAAAAACAAGTGCAATATTTAATGTGAGTCTTGGCACAATTTATGTTTGGTTTAGTAGATTTGTTTGCGTGCATAATAAAGAAAATCTCTTGCTCAAACCTTGGACTTTGTGTGTTTGTCATACGCTGAACACCAGTTGAGGTACACAGTGGAAAAAAGAGAGTGTAACCTGCTGTCCCTAAGGCATCAATACACACACACACACACACGCACATGCACACTAGGGGTGTTGTGCTGCTGTGCTGGTAAATCAAGATTCCCAAGTACCAAAACAATTTTCCATTTGGAAGAAGGAACACAGGTCTTTGTTTATTCCCCGCTTCATTCAATTACCCCCTCTTTGGTTTGTTTAACATTTCATACTCATGATCTAATTTTTTGTTTGGTTGCTCTTCAGATCTGTAAATTAATTCCTCAGCTGAGCGCAGAAGCTGCATGTGGTGTAGAATTCATTAAGCTTCCTTGTCCCATGCACGTGTGCGTGCGTGTGTGTGTGTGTGTGTGTGTGTGTGTGTGTGTGTGTGCGAGAATCACAGAACCACGGCATCCCCGGAAAGAATGCGTGTGTGTGTGTGTGTGTGTGTACATGTGATGCTACGGTGAAAGGCACCATCTGTTCCATGTGACAGTAATGAAGTGAGGAGCATTGTGGTACAAAGCCTCAGACCCATTCATCACAGCTGTAGGCGGGCCAAGCATATTTCCCCTGTCTTATAGGGATACCTCTACACACACACACACGCACACACACACACACACACACACTGCCACCCCACACATAACTATGATTCCAGTTTGCTATTGCCTAAATGGTGTGTTTATGCAAACACTTGTAGAACAGTTATTCTGAGGCAACATAAATGTGATTCGCACGTGAGAACTCTCTATGAATTACCGATGCATTATCAGTGAAATCTGAAGAAGAATGGTTTCATTTGCATGCTGTATGTCATATCTGATGTTCCGTTCTGCCTCATTTAGCTGTACTGCTAGTTAGTGTGGGTTCGTTTTGCATTATGTTTTGCACAGTTACAACCTTGGGCTCTTGTTGTACTAGAGACACTCGTAAAGCATTTGGGTCAAAACAAACTGTTGAAACATGAGATGCAAAATCCCCCCTGAAAAACAAGGACCAACCCGTCTGTTTTTCTACAAAGGATAGTGCACATGTTGTTATGGCTGCTTTGTTTAATTAGTCTGAATGCTGATTCAGAAGCATTCACACTCTTGTTATCCTGTTTTTTATTATTCACTCTACTTCTCATTCTTATTCTTCCGTATGCTTTTTTGCAACTTTTCAACTCCTTCAAACTTTTAGCTACAGAAACCATTCAATTATCAAAATGTTCAGCTCTTTGAGGACATTTATACATGTATTTTTCACATTTATATACTTTCAGGATTATTCAACATTTCAAGCCAGCTATTCACATTTGGCTATCGCCTTTCAACAAATATTAAAACATTAACATTCGCAGTTGCCTGAACTGCAGAAATGTCAAATGAATTGCCAGAATTGTTTCACCTAAACAAGGTAAGAGCTGAAATACACAATGTTACAGAAACTGTGATATTTTAATTAATTGTGGAAAAGATTTGCATAAAAATTGATGTTTGTTGTTAGTTTTTGACCTTGTTGTTTTTACACACCTTCTTCACACACAGTGAAGTACCTCTGAACCTGTGAACATTGTACCACCATTTGCCTGATTCCAACCTGTGACTGAGTCACAAACTCTGCTCCTACCTTGTTGCTTCCGTCAGGATTCGATTGCGTTGCCACAGATCTCCAACCCGGAGTCTTTGCCACTGAACCATCTTCAGCGCTGATCAACACAAAGAGAAATGAAGATCAGAGAGTTCAGCTCCATCACCTGCAGAGAACATTTACACTGAAGCCTGAGATCAGATTTCTCCATATTAACTTCTGCTCCTTCTGTCCTGCAGGCTGATGGAGAAACCAGGCTGTGAGAGCAGGTCTGTACATATTCCTACAAAACTTCAAATACATTTCAAATATTCCACATCAGTCACAAATTATTGAAATTATTCTCTGTCTCTTTTTCCACAATTTATACTTTAAGTATTGTGCTCTCTTTAACAAATTAATATTAAGCTTTTTGCAACTTTTTAGTGCCCTTAGGAATGAATAACCTTCAAATCATCTTCCTCCTTTTATAACTCTGTCATACTTTGAGCTACAGAAACCCTTCAAATTATCAAAATGTTCAGCTCTTTGAGGACATTTAAGCT
>JAVQJF010045430.1:0-72842 GCA_036023855.1 Gadopsis marmoratus | reverse complement strand
TTTTTTTTTTTTGCCCGTTTTTTTAAATTTTTGTTTCTTATGCTGTTTGTTCGCGGCACACCCCCCCCCCCCTCTCTCACGCAAACACACACACACACACACACACACACACACACACACACACACACGCACACACACGCCCTCCTTCCAGAACAGTAAAGTTTCTGGATTACATTAAGGAAGAGGGAAAGGACGTTGAGGAAAGCGCAAAGCCTTACAGTCCATCTACACTGATCACATTATATCAAGCCTGCGGGTGAAGAAAGTTATGTGATTATGGTCTCCTTGGATTCCACATACACATGCAGTGTCCGTCTGCTATTTATAGTAAAACGACCAGAAGAAGAAGAAGATGAAGACAAGAGGGTCTTTATGGAAATTCAGGATTGTGAGTGATGTAAATGTCCTGCATGTCTTATCTGTCACAGGCCTGGCGCCGTGATTTCGTGCTGCGGGGACTGAAGGCAAGTGGGCGCCACATTCACAGTCACAGTCACCAGCCGTGAATTAAGGGGAACGGGAAACACTCTGCTTAAACTGACAGCGGGGAGGGCGTTGATCCGATGGGGTGTTTGGACGGAGCAACATGCACGGGGAATTTAACCCGCAACCCTGGCTGCGTCAGTGCACTATACCACAACGCTACAAAGATACACCACCTTTCCTATACAGCTTTTGGGAGGAGTAAATCCTACAATTTGTGTAATTTAGTAGGCGTTTTCATGTTTTAGCGTCAGCTGAAGGATCACATGCTCTTTAAGGTCTGGGAAAATGATACAAGCCTTGGGATTTTGAAACATTTTCAAGACCTATTACATATGAAACCTTTGCAAACCAATTAAATAAGCCCCAAACAAATGCATGGCAGTTGGCAGTTGACATTTTCGAGGAAGGAGAAACGAGGTTTCCACTCGACAACAGATGCCAATGAGAGCCGAGGCCAAATACACTAATATCATTAAAGACACACACATTCATCCTTCGGCCCAATGAGATTTTATTCGCTCTTGTTTCATTTTAAAGTCGCGTAACCCACAGAGAGAAAGATTTATCAAGATTTCCAATCACGGCGGTAAAAGTCGTAAAAGGGCTCATATTCACGAGTTTAGACTCAAACTCGGATATTAAACCTCCAACTTGTGTGTGTGTGGGGGGGGGGGGGGCTGCGAAGAGCTTTCGTTCGGGGAAGTTTAGTGTATGACTCATTCGGGTGGGTCTCCTCCCTCTGTCTCTCCACCTCTCTCCACGTCTAGCCTGGAGTTTGAAGCCAGCCTCTGTCTCCTAAAGGGGAACCGGTTCTCTTTCTCGTTGCCAGGGTGAAGTTGTACTGTATGTTACCATTAAAGACATGTGATTATATTCTGGATATTCAGTTCTCCTTGTCACGCTCTCCTTGTCGTGAACTGCTCACAATAGTCCATTTTAATGGGTCTGCCTTGGACGAAGGGCTAATTTGAGGATGAGGATAAGACTGGTGATATTCTATATGCTTCCTATTGTCAGCCAATGCAGTGAAAAGATCAAATCTAACAAGTGTCTGTATAGCAACAGCCTGATCGAGCGTAGTCCTCGTTGCCACAGACCTCAGTTGTGGTCCAAAAAATATTTAAAACGCATCCATGAGCCACACCTTTGCATTGGACGGCATTCTCACAGGCGCTGTGGTTTATTATGAGTAAACCCCACAAACTACATGGTCCTTGAGCCTTTAATGCTCTCCTGCACATCATATTCGGATTCATTTGTGGCTGAAAAAAAAGTCTCCAACAAATGCAATATGTAGTAGTGCTAGTATATATTTGTGACCCATATTTAAAGCATGAGCTGTGGGCCAGCGCTTACAAATACTGAGGTCATTTGTCTGAGCAGCCTCCCCACCCCAAGACGATTTTAAAAAGTCCGTAACAATTTTCACGTCATTTGGAGGTTTTTCCTAATATAATTACTTGAATAAATTTCTTTTATCTATTTAAAAAGCGTTGTATGTCCCAGAGTTTTTCTACATGATGATCTAAAAGCTGATTTTTAATGAGAAGAGTTTCATCTTCTGACGGAGACAACTGTTAAATGTTTGTATGTTAACATTTAACGATCCCCTCCAGACATGTTTAAGACTTTGAGTAATAATTTGTGTCTTAATATGTTTTCTTCGTTAACAAATTCAGAATCTATCAGCGTCTCCTACTTCAGCGAGGAGTCCATTATCAGTGTATGTGTTTCTTGGCCTGCTGTGACAGCCTCTGTTTACATACGGCGTGTCAACATACCTCCAGGTCTGAACCCACTCCATAGGCTACAGCTCGCTGTACGAGCTAAACCTGCGTCTAACATTCCAGTGGAAATGATCTGCGTTGCGTTGCGTTGTTTTCTGAAGATCTCCTTGTGCATCTGCACGCTGATTTGATTTTTGTCCAGCTTGTGGTGCTGAGTGTGTTTATGATAAAGGGGAGCTCTGTTAACTTGTTTTTGGACGTCCCACATTTTTTTTTTTTTTTTTCCCTCCAGACTTTCAGGGTCAGAATTCCAGAGACATTCCCGTGGCTTTCCTCTCTAAACATCTCTCCGCCTTGAAATAAGAAGCAACATCTTGGCTAATTTATTGTCAATGTTCCACAGTTTTAGGGAGTGTCTGGAATGACCGCAGCATTGTTACAGAAAGACGCACTTTTAATAAAAATCAATCTTGGAAGTAAATGTTTTTTTGCAGCTTTCTAGCATTCTTACTGTCTTGTGTTTCATAGAGCTGAAAGACATTAAGTTCATTAAGTGCATCTGAAAGGGTCTTTGATGCACACAACAAATCTGACATACACTGTTTAATAAGTATGTGAGATTAGAGATTAAGTATATTCCTTAATTTTATTACGGAGACGAAGGGGGGAAAGTGATAACATAATGACGAATCTGAGATGTGAAATTTTATATTTATCTATAAGCTTGAATCTAGAGATTGATTAAGTATGTTAAAATTAAGTTTTCCAAAATTGTGAGGAATACCGCAATAAGGTGTTTATATAATTGTCAGGTCCTTGCATGATGATGCTGGAAGTTGTCAATGTCTGCAAGTCCCATGAGAACTCATCTGCATTGGGTATTATGGGTTGTATATTGCAGTTGGAAGGACGTTTTAATGCATTTAGAGATTTGCTATAGAGGTCCAGAATTTGGGAGACATGTCTATGGGGACTTCAGCTGCCCAACAAAAAAGACATATACCTTGGAAAAACCTACACCACAGTAATCCTCCTCTGCCCATTTCTTCCATGTTGCAGGCCAGCAGAGGAACCGTAAAAGCCAGTGGAAACTTCAATGCCAGTGCAGATGCTGAGGTCCTGTACAAAGCCATGAAAGGGCTGGGTAAGATGATTGTTTGTGTGTGCACATCTGCTGTCAGCACAGTGTCATCTGACACACCGAAGGCGTGTCAGTCAGTAGTACAACTCCCAACAGACCAATGAGAGAGCGTTCTAAGGGGCGCTTCTGTCGGAACAATTACTGTATTAATCCCTGGTGTCTGTGCCGAGCTCCACCCACACAGCAGTGAGTCATAAACACACGAGCAGAGGTGAAATTTGAGTCACTGTGAGCAAACACATCTGCTCACTGCGACTGAAGGCTGCAATTATGTGGTTTAATGAATTGTACCTAGAAAGAGCATGCTCATTGTTATACCGTTATGTAATATGTGTAGCTTGTGAGAATAGATATAAACAAAGACGTGGCTGCTTGGGTGTGTAACCATGGTTCTTATTGCCGTAGGGACCGACGAGGATGCCATCTTGCAGCTGTTGACGTCTCGCAGCAACGTCCAGAGGCAGGAGATCAAGGCCGCCTACAAAACTCTGTTTGGAAAGGTTGGACTTCTATAACAGCTGTCAAACCACATGAGCACACATATTACAAGCGCGCAAACTTAAAAAAGCCTCGGTATGCTTCAAACGAACTACTGTTTGACCACATTTAAAGGCATAATGTTCATACCTGTTCTGAATTGCCACACCAGAACCCAGGCCTGTGCGCACACATGTGGCTCAACAAAGGAAATAATACAGAATAAACATGAAATCACTCGCACTGCATCAAAAATATAGGATATAAAAAAAGTGTACTGTTGTGATTAAATCAATTTACATGCAAATACTCCACAATAGGCCCCACATTCCTGATATAAATATGTTAGCATCTGCAGCTCTCTGTTCTTCATCTAACACATAATTAGCTAAAACGCCGTTTCAGAAATGAAAACAACATTCACCTGGACAGGACCCCTAGCTGCATGCCCACTTAAAGAAATAGTTTGATACTTTGGGAAATACACTTGTTTGCTTTCTTTCCAAGAGTTAGATGAGAAGATGGATACCACTCTCATGTCTGTATGGTAAATGTTCAAGAATCTCAAGCTTAAATGTCAATTCTGTGAGACCAGGAGTTGGTGAAGAGTTTCATCTGTCAGTGCACAGGGGAGGAGTTTAGGGTTTAGGGTGTCCTGTTCAAATCCTTTTGAGTAAGGCAGAATTGTATGGAAGCAGATCACGTACTGTGTCAGTAAACTTGCAGGTAAAGTTGAAACCTGATCCTGATGAAAGATTCCTTCTTAACTTTAAGGGGATGCATTATTAATGAAAAGCATCCATTCATCTACCCACGCCCTCACTCAATAAATGTTTAAATGGCTCTTGGATCCTTCTGTTTTAACGTGTGCACCAGTTAGAAGCTCTTTGGTTCATTCACCCTTACCCTACCTAATCAGGCATGAGAGTGGTATTGATCTTCTCATCTAATTCTTGGCAACACCTCCGAACACCCGGTCAATCAGTGCGTGACATGGCCGTTGCCAACAAATCTGCTATCGGGAAGTGGATTTCAGAAGCTGGTAGACAATCCGGCAAGCTCTTCGTTTGAAGCATGCTGAGGCCTTTAAACCCGATGACCACACACAACAGCAAAGCTCCAACTTGACACGGTCAAATCATCACCAGGAAATCCATATAGTGTATGTGACACGACAGGAATATACACACAAAGGTAGAAAATTAAAGAGAACAAAACCGTGCACATTTTCAGGTTCACCAGAACTAACTAAAGTACATGCTGTCTGTATCTTCATGTCAGGATTTGATAAGTGACCTGAAGGGAGAGCTGGGTGGCAAATTTGAGACCCTGATCGTGGCTCTGATGACCCCACCCATTGCTTATGATGTGACATGCCTCCGCAACGCCATCAAGGTAGGTGCCGCAGTTGCCAGATATGAGAAAAAGACACTTACTCTAGAAATACTGTACTGTAGACAAATGTCATTTCATAAGATGTTTCCCTCTTTGACCTGTAGGGGGCAGGAACGAATGAGAAGGTCCTGGTGGAGATCCTGGCCTCCAGAACACCTCAGCAGGTGAAGGACATCGTCGCTGCCTATAGACAAGGTAACACACACACACACACACACGTATTTTGGGCTTCTGGTGGACAGATGTTTTCTAAAGGTGGACAAAAAGGTAATTTCTTTCGAGTGAAAAAGGGTGACACAAAGCTAAAACCTTAATGTGTGTGATTTGCTTGTTCCTCAGAGTATGATGACGACCTGGAGGAGGATATATCTGGTGACACTTCAGGTCACTTCAAGAGACTTCTGGTTATTCTGCTGCAGGTTAATCTCTCTTCTCTTCTCCTCTCCTTGTCTCCTCTTCCATCCGCTCCTCTTCTCTCCTTGCCTCCTCTCTTCGTCTTGTCTCCTCTCCTCTCCTTTCCTCTCTCCTTTCCTCCTCTCCTCTCTAACGGAGATGTTTTGTCTCTCCTCAGGCGAACAGGCAGAAGGGGATCCAGGAGGGAACGATCGACAGCGATGCTCAGGTGAGTCAGCTGTTCATTGCTGGTCAGTAAATGTTTCTGCTCTTCACCATCAATGGTGTCTTTGCCTTCATGTCTGATGGCGTGACTGTCAAATTTGTTTGTGACAAGTACATTTCCCCTTTTTTGAGTCAAATTTTGTTTTATTTTGTATTTTTAGGGACAGAATGTTTGACATGTACCGTTTTGTTTTTGTGATCCTAGGCTCTCTTCAAGGCAGGAGAGCAGAAGTTCGGCACTGATGAGCAATCATTCGTCACCATCCTGGGAAACCGCAGCGCTGAACATCTCCGGAAAGGTTCGTCTGTGTGTCTGACAGTTGAATTAGAGAGCTTTTGCAGTCTCACCTAATCGCCAGACTCATTCTGAACCTGTGTGTTTCAGTATTTGACGCTTACATGAAGTTGTCTGGATTCGAGATGGAGGAGAGCATTAAGAGGGAAACCTCGGGAAGCCTGAGAGATCTACTCCTCGCCGTAGGTACGAAACTACACTACTCCAAACTGCAGACTGGTTCTGTTGTCAGCTTCTCCAGAGGTGGTGAGCCAACACATTTTCAACGGTTCCCTGTCTTTTCTGCTTTTCTTTTAAAGTGAAGTGTGCCAGGAGCGTTCCGGGATATTTTGCTGAGACCCTGTACTATGCAATGAAGGTAAGACAACAAAAGATGTCCAAAATGGCCAACCAAGTATAATCAATGCTATGTTCAACCACTGTGAAATCGGTTGTAATAAAACATAATGTCAGGGCAATGCAATCCATCACTGCAAAATAAAAAGTCCTAATCTACGTCACCATTGGGGCTTTTCAAGCCTGAGTTTTTAAATTGTTCTGCGTCTGAAATGAAAACACTAATTTAGCACAACAATTACTTTAAAAGTCCATATGGCCACTTAAAGGTAATGTAAATTTGGAAACTTAGAGTGATCAGAAACATGACTCCAGATGAATGCTAATGTTGCTCAGTAACTGCTGGATGTGTAAATACGCAGCTGTTTGCTAACATGACAACACAAGGCTGTATCAACTTCAAAGGGTCAGTGTCCTTCCAAGTCGATAAAAAAATCCAAGAATGTAGGTTTAAAGTGTGTATATATTATATTATATTACATGGGCATGTATCACAGTTGTTAAACCATCGATCCAGAATCACATGAACTATTTCTAAATATTTACACAGTTGTTACACAGATCCCAAATGAAGCTTGTGCTCTCTAGATAATTGTTACACATTTACATGGCATGGAGCAGGGTGCAGGAACTGATGATGACACCCTGATCAGAGTGATGGTGACTCGCAGTGAGGTGGACATGTTGGACATCAGAGCGGCGTTCAGGAGGACATTTGCCTGCTCTCTGCATGCCACGATCAAGGTACACACACACACACGGATAAACAAATACACTGCAACACACACACACACACACAGTTGCATAAGCTGCCACCTATGACGCTCCCCCTCCCCTTTCTTAAAATCTGTGTGTGCTCTTGTGTTACAGGGAGATACCAGCGGTGACTACCGAAAGGCCTTACTGCTGCTGTGTGGTGGAGATGATGCGTAGTCATGGCAACAAGCAATACAACAACAGGAAACACACCTGAAGTGCCTCTTCTCTAATTTGGCCCCTTTTGTGTCATCGACTCACAGAAACAAGAAGCTAACGCAAAGTCAAAATTGATCACCACAAGTCTTTCTTGTGTGTGAGAGAGAGATGGCCGATCAGGTCTTTTTAAACTATGACACCAAATAACTTCTTTGAAAGGTAGCTAACATTTTGTTCATGTATGCACTATAATGCCGCTTTTGGTCAATATTTGTTATGACTAATATCATCTAATTAATTTGCACTTCTAAAGTGTCGGACCACAACTGTTTTGTTTGCACTTTGTATGGCTGAAACAATATATGCAATAAACCTTTCCACTGATGAAGTAAACTTGCCATGTCTCACAGTCTGCAGTACACAGGTACATGCACTGGCCTCTCATAACCACTAGAGGGCGATAGAGGGCGATAGAGCAGCTATATTAGAGGTACTTTGAGGGGCATCAAGGTCATGTCATCAGTACAGAGGTGGAAAGTACTTTAGTGACAGTAGATTTCGTCAGTACTACACTTCAAACAATTCAAACACCAGTTTATAAAATGTGAAGCATTATTACAGATTAAACTTATATAAAGTACATAGTTACAATTATTAACATCAACATATACTTAATGTACCAAAAGTAAAAGTACTCACTGATGCATTGATAATTTGTTAACTTCTATTAATACTTAAAAATGTATTTTGTATTATTAATCTGCAAAGAAACTAGTAACTAAAGTTGTCAAAAACAGTGTAGTGGAATAAAGAGCACAATATTTGTCTCTGAGAATGTCGTGGAGTAGAATATAAAGTACTCAAATAAACTACAAGTACCACAAAATTGTACCTGTACTTGAGTAAATGCATTTAGTACTTTCCACCACTGTGTATCTGTGAATGTGTGAAATTAACAACTGATGGAAGTATTTGTACTCTCACAAACCAGTGTGTTTTTTTTGTGAGTCAGCTCATCAAAATTACATATAAAAACATAAAAAAATATACAGTGCAACTCTAACACAACAATGATTAATATGATTGTGTTTGTGGTTCTCACAGCCCAAAACACATTGAAATGTTATTTTTTTGTTTTTTTTAAGTGATCCTCGTGGCTTGATACCACTACAGGAAAGTGAAAAAATATAAATTTTGTACTTAGAGTGAATTGGCCCTTTAAATACTCACAGACCATAGATGGTGCTCCTGTTCCCTAACATCACATATATGAAGCTTTCACTGTCGCATGTTGTTCTGCAGATTATCTGCTCAAAGGCAAGGCAGGTTTATTTGTACAGCGGCTTTCAACAAGAAGGCATGTCAAAGTTCAATATTAAGAAAAGATTATATAAAAAGACACAAAATTAGGATTTTAAAAAGAGTAAAATTAAATAAAAAAGAAGATAGAAATGAGATAAAATAGAATAAGATGATAGCAGCTACAGTGCAGTTAAACTTAATGACAAACAAAAGTTAAGCCTGATTTTAAAAGAACTTAGTGTTGGAGCAGCCCTTCTTCAGCCCTTAATTTTAAAATTTCATTTTATTTTATCTTAATTGATTTTATTCTTATTGGTTGTTTTTGCCTATGTAAAGCACTTTGAATTGCCTCTTTGCTTGAAATGTGCTATGTAAATAAAGCTGCCTTGCCTTGCGTTCATTGTACCTAAAGAAGCTTGACAGCGTTCAGTTTTTTGTGTAACTCCTTGCGTAGAGCTGCTGACTGAGGTAACTGTTGCGCAGTAAAATCTTTTCAAAGGATTATGTATTATTCTGCGTATGTGCGCGTGCGGTTGATGGAGGGGTCATCCCAGACAGGTCCTGTTACACTACTTTCTGTTATTCTTTTCACAGAAGCAGGCAGCCAATAGCAAGGTCCGAACCGCAGGGTGTGGGGTCAGGCCACCTCGAGCCACAGGAAGAACAATACCTCCAACTCCTCCCACCTCGCTGCCTTGCGTGTTTTGGCATGTCTGTGTGTGTTGGCATGTGTCCGGTCAGATTCGTAGGTCAGATCTGAAGTACATAGTGAAGCATTGAGTTGTGTTTTCGATGTGTGTGTCCCCCCCACTCCTCTCCTTCATCTGAACTACAAACTGCAGTTCAAGTTCAAGTTGACTGGGAAGTTTGTTGTCAGCTCTCATTCCACACAGTTTCAAATGTACAATGAGAGACGCAAAGGGACGAACGACAAATGGCTTCTTGGTTTGAACGAAGCTTCATCCTGCAAAACGTCTGTCGATTGTCCGAACTTGCAACAAGATAAAACCGTCTCAGAGTTTACCTGCCAAAGGCTGATACTAACGTCCTGCTGCTGTATTTACATTGATGTGGAGCTGCAACAATAAACAATAATTCATTTATTTTGCAAAAAAACTCAAAATTCTTCCAGTTCCAGCTTCTTAAACACGAGGATTTTCTTCTTTTCTCTGTACACATGTGTATGTTATGGTAAACTCAATATCTATGACTGTGTTTTCACTATTCCCTCAAATGTTTTGGATTAAGCAATTGCTTGATTAATCAAAAAAAATTAATCATCTAAACAATTAAAGGTGAAAATAATTGTTAGTTGCATCTCTACATTCACGATAACAGCTTCTGAAGGGGCGTCACTTATTAACATGCAGGATCTAAAGTTCACATGCAGAGAGGTGGCAAATAAGAAAAACTGGAATTAAAGAGTTATAGATCTAGTGTGAAGGACTCAACATAGAAGATATTTTAGGGCTGTGATTCCCAACTGAGGTCCCAAGATGATGGACCAGGATACTATAATACATATGGGGTTCAAAATTCTGATGTTTTATATGTCACATGGTCACACAATATGTGCATTGAAGTGCAGCGTGGCACACGTTTGAGGCTGCGCTAAAAGGTTTTTGGTTTTTTTTATAAGGAATGTGCAGTAGCTGACCAACAGCTCTTTCATACCAAGCGTCCTAGTGGCTCATGCAACCACGCTGCCCAAACATCAGATTGTTTCGTGTAATCTGCAAAAGCTCCAACGTATGCAATGAGGAGATATGGCAGGCGGTGATGCTGAGCCGAAGGCACAGTGTGTTGAATGTGGTGAAATTCTGTCAAATGAGGAGCTAAAACCATCAAAGCTCCAGAGACACTTAAAGCACCTTTTTTTTGTATTTATTTGGGAAGGTGGTCTTTAGACATTTTAACAATCTGAAATGGGTCTTACGCTACAAAAGGTTGGGAATCCCTGGTCTAAAGCCCATATGAATGTGTTTGCACCTGTTTCATTCATCAGGAAAACCCTGAACAGCAGACAGAAAACATTGTCAGGAGGATTCACAGGAGTTTCACTTGACAAGCCTGAACCCTCAAACGGGTTTTGAAAAAAAGCTGTTTTAATGCTTTGAGCATGGGAGTGAAAGGCCAGGGCTTTCACAGGAGGTTGTTTAGTTTGTAAAGCATCAACTCTTCCGCCCTGTGTCACTAAAATGAAACAAGACGAGACACGCACCCATTATGATCATCACAGGAGTAGATTCATATGCAAATCACTCAGGTGAGTATGCATTTTCCCTTCAGGGATTTCTCCACCTCATTAAGATATCACTGACACTTCTTCACTTCTTGCCTCAAGTCTGTGGCACTTTACACACCGCAAACTACAGTGTGACATTTAAGGGGATCTCCACCCATTTCACATGTCTAAGTCAACTTGCTCGTCACCAAGGGGGGGGGTTGTAGCGACTATTCAACCTGTCAAAACGCTTGCATTTGAAAAGTTTTGATTTGAAAAGTATGAGAAAATTACTGAAGTGAGCAATCAGTTGAGGTGTTGATGGTATCCTATACTGAGCAAATTCCACTGAAAACGCCTACTAATGATAGGCGTAGGGATAAAACACACACACACACACCCTGCTATCATGAGCAAACATGTTACTAATACTTCAATCGAGTATCTGTTCATATGTGTGTGACAGATCGTTTATCAGGCCTACTGACTTGTTGACCTTTGAGGGTGTGAAAAACAAACGGTCGTGTTACAGACAAGAAGCCACCCCTTAACCACGCCCCCACCCCCACCCCCAATTTAACAGAGTTCGTGTTTGTAGACGTTAGAGAGAAATATAGGACATGTATTTGTCGCTCCCTCAGAATGATCGTACTTTAATGTACACACACAGGAAACAGCCGTACCGCCCCTACATCGCCACTAAAGCACTTTCCATTTTCTCACACAGAACATTATCAAGCTGTCTCCTAGTTACTGGCTCAAAAACTACAAAATCTTAAAACATATCTATAGCCCTGCAGTTCTTACACTCTCTGTCTAAACTGACCCTGGAGCACATCATCCTGCCAGTGGACCTCCTTGAGCCTGAAGGAGCCAAAAGATGAAAAGAAATAAACCCACGTGGTGACTAGCAGAGGTGGATGGTATCCTCATTTCCTAACTCACCCTAACTGACCTCTAACCTCTAACTACTTCCTGGAATGAGCCCACGAGCTCTGGAGAAGGAGCAGGAAAACCAATATGTCTATGACAACAAATAAAATCCCCTTTGTGCCATAAAAGTGAGCGGACTTCCGTTAAAAGGTGGAAATCGTTCTCCAGTTGCAGCAGGTCAGAGCTGCAGAAGGTCAACAGCAAATAGGCAAGCATACAATCCACACACACACACATGTTCGCACACACAGCTGGATCATAGCAGTCTTTACTTCCAGGCTTCTTTTCCAGCTGGCTGCTGTCACTGAGAAATTAGAGACTGCTGCAGGAAACTGGAGGGACAAGCCTCATGCTTGGATGCCATGCACAATCACTCCTCTTGTGTGTATGAAAAAGAAAGACTTTCATCATGAGTGCGCGCTGCTTTAACCTGAGGGCATGTCAGCAGGGGATGGGAAGACAAAGCAGGGTGATTCACATGCAGTTTAATCTTTCATGTAAGTGAAAATCTCAAGGGAAAATCTCAAACTTAACAAGCAAATTTGGTCTATTGTTAACCCTTAAAAGTCCAGTTTTCTCTCAAAGTGAGACCAAAAATCCACCTGTACAAACTATCTAACTATCCTGCGTTAAGAACCCCTCCCAAGGACAACAACACTGTTTAACACTCGTGTTAAAATTTAATAAAATAATTTTACAGGGAGTATTTAACCGTGTTGTGAGGAAAAGAAAAATCACAATTCTTTGGACTCCTGGAGCAGCTGGACAAGAAAGATGTGCATGTTTCGTGCTCCTGCTGTGCACACTGATTGTTGGCATCTTGAAAGGAGACAGAATAAATAGGCTCAATCTCGACACTGACATGAAGAAAAATGACACTCGATTATAGAAGATTTTTCAAAGAAGTTGCTTTGCATTAGTTTGAAAGAGGTTATTTTAACAAAATAAGATTTTAGGACTTGATAAGAGAAAAAAAAAAAACAAACCCTGATAAAAACCCTGATGTTTCATTTACAATCCGCATGTCACTACTTGCAGCGTTCACACATCCCTCTGCTTCTCCCAATTAAATGTCACATTTCATATTCTTCAAGGCAACAGGACACAGTGTATGAATGGAAAATATTTATTTGTGGTGTATAAATACATTACAGATGTTTACACGGTTGACTGATAAAGTTGTCCAGAGGTAGAAGAAAGCTCTACTGTAATAATCGATCTTCATGTCTGCGAGATAAACAAGTGGTGCGAGAAGCATTCAGGTTCTTTGCTTGAATAAAACAATCCGTAAAAATACTATATATTACAAGTGCAAACGAGCAAACTTTTACTCAAGTTCACCGTCTACAAACCAAACATCATTCTCAGGATCTCAAGGTGAGGTGTGCACTGACTTGTAGCTGTTATATATGTACTTTTATTTGGCTTTAATGTCCGTTAATTAAAACAAGCTGAGAAGTCGAAAAAGATTATTGAAAAGAAAATGTGTGAAAATACAGAAGATTCAAGTATCAAAAATAAAAGGACTCACTTCTGGAGTGTTATTTAATTATTGGATTAATCACTGGATTATTATTATTACTTTATGTACGGTTTAATCTATAACAACAAATCATATTTTATAATCTCATCTCGTGTTTGGGATGAAAACTACAACTAGGACTACCAGATAAAGTTATACGGTGAAGCATAAAGTAACATTGAAATACTCAAGTAAAGTACAAGTGCCTCAAACGTGTACTTAAAGTATCACATGTGATAAAATACTACACAACAGTTCAGGTTGGCTGAGTCACATTCACACCTGCATGAGACTGTTATCGATTAAAAATGAAAGCTTTTGCCGACAGATGGCGCTTCTGATCGTGTCCACATCCGCTCCCGGGATCCGAGGCTAACAGTCGTCACTTTGCACCATGGAGAAGAAGAAGGCGCACACGCTGGCCCACGAGCTGCCGCAGTGCTCCTCCGCCCTTCCCCGGTGGTCCGCGCGCCGCGTGCAGGCTGTCGGCGCCGCCGGAGCCGCCGCGGCGGTGGCGGCGGAGCGAGGCGGCGGCGCGGGAGCCTCCGGGCCTCCGGGCTGAGCGGAGCTCGCGGCGTCCAGCTTCAAGTGCGCGTCCCGGGGCGCGCGCTTGCACATGGCGACCCTCACCAGCGCGCGGTCTTTGCACACGTTGCCTCGGAGCCTTTTGAGCGCGCGGGCCACCTGCTTCCAGAAGCCCGTGGGGTCGGCCCGGTACCCCGGGCAGCGCTGAGGCTTCGCGCCGTAGTCACACTGCAAGCCGGTGCGCGACTCCCGGTTCTCGCATTTGACCGACACCCTGACCGCATCCCCGGCGTCCCTCGCCACCCACGCGCACTGCAGCCTGTCCTTAGTGGTGAACTTACCCCGGCCGCTCGCTGCAGGCTCGCCCCCGCTGCCCTGCGCTCTGCCGGGGGCCGGGGTCAAGGTCTTGCCCGGTCCTCTGGTCTTATTGCGCGCACCGGAGGCCCGAGAGACCTGCTGCCCGAGGAAGGCCAGCAGCAACCAGAGAGCGAAAGTCCTCAGGGCCAACATGTCTTCTTGTAGCAGACAAGTTTATTACCTGAAAGCATGAAGAAGAAGAAGAAAAATAACAAGTATAAATATACGTATACTTCTCTAAAGTGGCATCTACGAAAATTAAATGTTGTTTATATTGTGAATTTACAGAAAGTCTCTTCCTCGAGGCTTTCATGCCAACCTGGCAACCAATGAACACCGAGGTCCTGAGCCTGCAGGGAAAGTACCGAGGTCATACTTCTGCACATCACACACAACAAAGCAGACACAGACACACAGTCTTACCGAGAAGGACAAGTGTTGCTGCGCGTAAAGCTGCGTCTTTGTGGCCCTCTGGGGTCTCGCACGTGGCTTTTATGCGCAGATGCTGCGGCACGCGCGCGCGCGCATCTCCATTGAGAAAAAATCCGGGTGTATTTTCTCGCTTTGTTCCGGCCTGACCTGACACGTACAAAGTCAACTCCCGCCTTCAACAGAGAGTTTAACTGAAGATCAAAGAGACTGCAAACCAAAACCCAAACCCAGTGGGCTGCTGCTTTCAGCCATGAGCAGATCCGCTCCTTTAACACGAGGCTTGGAACTGGCGTTGCCAAAGCAGAGGACACAAATACAGCTTTAATATAATGAACCTAATAGAATTTGCTAGTGTAAAAGGATGAAGAGTGGTCATTAAACATGATTGTTTTAGAGGAAGTACATTCTTATGGAAGGATTTAAAAACAAATAAAGTGAAATACACAAGCACATTGTTATATGTCGTATTGGCCGTTTTTACCATGCTTCAAGTTCCTAGGTCACTTAATGTGCAGAGCATCTTACTTTTGACTCATGTTTCACTGAGTTAAATCCAACTTTCATGTGCAAACCCAACAATACTCACAGGTCTAATTCGGTCCAGAGGTTTGCAGACACCTCTGCACCTTACTAGCAAAAACATACCTGTATTCTACCACAAGCAGAAAAATAGCAAATAGAAACATAACCTTAGTATAATCCACCTATAATATACTATTCAAAAATATACAGAAACTGTTGTATAAACTTAATAATAAAACGCATATAACATTTTACCAAATTTAGATAGAAAGCGCTGTATGGGAACTTTGCAAGTCAATTAGTTGACGTGCTGTGGAAAACGAATTGACTTGCAAAGTTCCCGTACGGCGCTTGACATGTAGCTGCTGCCATCTTGTGGCGCATGTAAGATACTGCGACATACAGTTTGGCTGAAATTTACGGCTGCAGTGACTGAAATCGGACAATAACACTTTAGATGAGTAATCCGGAACGACAGCGTTGGAAATAACGTCTGTAATAGTGTCTCTTAATCCTGGAAATGCCTTAAACTAAGTGAAACTGCCCACAGCAGACATCTTCACTAGAAGGAAAGGCACAGGTGTTACAATACCATTAACAACGGCTCTGTTCTATTCAACTGGAGCTGCTAATTGGAATTCAACCATCATCATCAGTTCTAGCAGTCTTTTGTGCAAATGTCCTGGTGAAACATTTCATTGGCTTTGAGTGTTATTCTGATGAGACTACAGTTGCTTTGTCATTTGCGTTTGATGCTGACATTGAACACATTGTTGATTCAAACTGCCTTTGTTCTGTGTTGAGTAACTCATTTACCAGATGTCAGCTCTCGGTTAGTCCTCCTTCCTCCTCTGATTTCCTGACATTAACTCAGTGAGCTCCTTTACTGAAGTCAGAAGTCAGAAGAACTTTTCATCTTAGTTGGCAGCCTCAGTTTCATGCAGGCTGTTTCAATCATCGCCAGTCTCTAGAACCTATTGGACTTTCTTTGGATTCATTCTTGTCTTTGTTTGACACCTTTTTAAAGATGCATCGTGTTCTTTTTTTCAGCACAAAATTAACCATAAGTCTTGACCATTTTGTTAATTTAACAAAAGTATAAAGCTGCCAGAAACCCAAAATATACAAGAAAAATGTCAGGTAGCCATCCAAATTCACAAAGCGTTAGTGATAAACACAAAAAATTTCACTTTTTAAACACACAAACACAACTGAAAAATGTAGGAAAGAAAACTTTAATACAGCGTATTTATGTTGATTTGACCTCCAACTCATTTTTGTGCCCTTTTCACCGAAAGTCTACAAAATTGTAAGTCACTGAAAATATTAATAAATCAAAGTTTATGGTCTACAGACAGCACTTTCAACTGCTTTAGTCGGCTTGTCTCTACATGTTTTCTATAAACTAAACATGCTTAGTGACACAGAGACTCATGAACAGCGGATGTTACATGGAGAGCAGATAACTCAGCTCGCCTCTGTTCAAGAAACCTTTAACAGGGGAGGCTGTCAAACACAGGTGTAACTACTAAGATCATTAACAATGACTCCAGTCCAGGTGCTCCGGGTCATGGACCCTGCTGCGGCACTTCCTGGTTCACTGGCATGACTTACAGAGGAACTTAAATGGAACAGAGCTACCATTAATGTTAGTAGTTACACCCAAAATGCAATGCTTTTGCTGCTATGATGAGTCAAAATGGAAGGAGCCATACAAGGCTCATCCGGGCACGTATCCAATAAACTCACATGTTGCAGTAGTTTATCACTGTGACAGAAATAGTAGTAGAGTATTTGCTGTAAGTACACAGTAGGGAGGCTATGTGTGTGTGTGTGTGTGTGTATAACTGACATCGTGGGGACACCAGAGAGGCAGTTAGAGGGTGAAAGATGAAGACTTACATGTCTACGGATCTTTTCCTCTGTGCTCGCTGCAGCACCATCTTGTGGTTACCAGAGGTTGACTAAATAATACTGATTAATCAGCTCTGTGAGGTCATTTGAATCTCTCCCACGTAAACACATTTGTTTCCACTTAAATAGCTTTAAGGTTGTCAAAAAAACCTTATTCCACACGGCCTCACAGAATAATAGTCTGCATCAGTTTGTTCCAGCTCTTCATTGAAAGTATAAGATGTTTAAATTGAGTGAACTATTCAAAACCATGACTGCATGTTTCTTTCTTTCCCAAAAATTCCCCCCAAATTCAGCCTGACATATTTTGTATCTTTGGGATGTAAAATACATGGTAAAATAAAGTTTGGCTTCACAGCTTGGGTTTGTAGTGACTGTTTCACTGCGTGTAAAGGGTTGAAATATTCAAAGTGTTTCACAGGCGTGGAGTAATTCCCTGATCCACTATGAGTGTGTGTGTGTGCGTTTCCTCCCGCTCACACAGACCTCCTCTGTAATTGCACACGGTAGCTCTTAAGACTCAGTTCATCAGCTCATACAAAGACGTGTTTAGCTCGGCCCAGACGCCTCCTGTGACTGAGCTGTATTATCTTTACTGCGGTCTGGGTTCACTCTGCCTGCGTCTGTCCCTTAACTTCCTCAGGCAGGCGGCAGACATGTTGTTTCAGCCAGCGATGAAAAGATACAAGGACTCCTTTGAATGAGAGCGTGTGAAAAACTTGCTGGCTGATACCTTCATAGTTTCAGCTCGGCAGAAGAGACAGAGCGACACAGGAGAAGAGGAGAGGTCACAACTCTGATTTTATTTTCTTTACCATCACATTTTCTTTCCTGGAGCAAATGTTGAGACATTTATGTGACAAAATAAGGGATTTCTACATCATATACAAACAAAATCACATGCCTGCCATATTTTCCTATTAGCCTTGCTGTGTGCTTTAGAGATGTACAAAAATGACACGTACAAGCAGTCGTCCGCTAACCGTACACGGGTGTAGGTCGAGTGTCCTCGGCTCAGCCCGTGAGATGCTGCAGTGTGGGGAGTCAGACCTCACGAGGCGAATAAATGACTCCAGAAATGGCTTCCATACAAATCCTGGAGAAGTCAGAGACAGACAAGAAGAGTTCTGGCTGGGTCCATCGCTGGTGTTTCCAACCTGAAATAATAAAGAATGTGGGGTTTTGTAATTAATTAATTAAAGATATAGTTGGTTTCTCCTGCGAATGGGCAGCCTGCACAGACATAAAGTGCTCCATAAACATATGAGACAGACTTTGATTCTGAGTTTTACTGACACTGCATTTTTCCATCACTCACCTGTGTCTGCAGTATCGTCTCAGTTTTGGAACCAGCTGATGAAGTAGGTGCAGACGCCATGGAAGCTCTTCCAGCAGTACTCGGAGGCCATGCGGGATGCTTTGGATTCAGGTTGCTCTGTGGTCTTCCCAGGCTTGGGGGTAGTTTTCCTCTGGGGAGCCTTGCCTGGTTGGGGCTTGGCGGGCTGCGGCTGGGGCTTGACAGGTTTGGGAGTAGTGACAGGCTTGGTCTGGGCCGGCACCACCGGTTTACGCTGCTCCTGGACAGGCTTGGAGGGCTTGGGGCTGGTGATCTTGGGCCAGGAGGTGAGGAAGGTCATCTGGGCATCTTCGGGGTATTTCCTACACATCAGTGGGCGGAACATTTTGGGTCCCTGGCAGGCGTGGTTGAGCTTCCTCATGTCCCACATCATCTGGTTGAAGTAGTGGCGAGGGTTGAGGTTGTAGGCACGGCACAGGTTGGGTTTGCCCTGGTAGTCGCAGTAGTAGGAGCGCCCTGGGGTCTGGCCCTGGATCGGACCTTTGCAGGAGACACGCAGGCGAGTATAGTCCCCGGCTCCAGACACCACCATGGTGCATGAGTCTTTGGACTTGGTGTTGAATCTGATGGGCTCATCCCAGACGCTGCGTTGCTGCTGCTGCTGCCTGTTGTCATTGCTGCTGTTGTTGGTCTGAGCGTTTGACACAAACACAGTTGCTGCCAGGAACAGTAGCACTCTCATCCTGGCTCCCATGGTTGGCGCTAGGTGTTTTGGTGATGTGCGGATGAGTCTATGGGATGATGCGTATGTACAGTATATGTCCGCACAGAGGGTTAAGGAGTGTAAGGGTAGGAAGCATCTGAGAGCGACTTTATAAGGCTGGAGCTCACAAAGAAGGTATTATTGAAGAACACAAACTCCTCCTCCAGCACTGACACACACACACACAAACACACAGAGCGACCACATGAGGCTTGTGTGGTATGTTCAAAACTAAAAAAACTAAAAAGGTTATGGGTGAGATGGATGGAAGGAGGTGGAAACATAAACTGAGAGAGGAGGAAGAGGGGAAGCGGTCAATGGGTGGGGGGAGTACTGACGGTACACACATAAAGCCAACTGTTCACAAAAAAAAAATTTCACATAGGAGGTTCTTTGACTATTGATGAGGAGGAGAGGAGGGGGAGAGAACTGAGGGTCCAGAGCCTGGAGTTATTTGCTGAGGATTTAAAGTTGATCTGTGACCCTGTAAGAATAAAAACCTCATGTTCATCTTAAGATGCAGAGACGTTGTTGCCGCACTACCCAAACCCAAGATATAACGTGTTAATTAGTGGGTTGTGGGAGGTGCTGGCATGTGGATTTTGTTCATTTTGGTCAAAGCCAGTCTAGCTGTTACACCCTGTTTCCAGTCTTTATGCTAAGATAGCTTATGGCTGCTGCTGGCTGTAGCTTTAAATTTACCAGACAGATGGGACAGAGTGGTATCGATCTTCTCATCTAAGTTTGGGTGATGAGAGCAGATTTTCCAAAAGGAAACAAAAAGAGCTAACTAATCCTAGTGGGAAACTGCGATGTTACAGCAGCCAAATCACAAGAAATCACAAAACAAAGTGAAATAAAGATGCTCCAGTTGGCAGTTAAGAAACAAAATACAAAAGCCACAAACTGTACACAGAAATCTCAGAATAGAGGCTGAGCTAAAGAAACTAACTCTACTCTAAGTCTAAATACATTCTGAATAAAGACTGTACAATGACAGTGCAAAGTCTCATTCCATCGGCCAAATTGGTATGCAGGTTTATGAGTTCAAAACCAGGCCTGACTGCACTCTACAGTGAGTTGTAACTTATGAAACAGAAAAACAGACGCTGCCTTCAAAGAGACTTAAATATTCCATATTCCCAGCAGGCTTGGACCCAGAACGGAAGAAGGGTGTGTGTGTGTGTGTGTGTGTGTGTGTGTGTGTGTGTGTGTGTGTGTGTGTGTGTGTAGCCTGCTTCTGTGTACAAAGTCACATGTGTGTGCAAACACACGCACGCATTCAGGAAGTTTTATTTTTGTAGCCATCAATCTGGTGGGGAAGAGAAAACATTCCCCTGTAAGGGACACAGGGAGTGAAACAGTATGTTGTTTGGAACAGATGTCCTAAGTTAGTGCAGTCCTTGTCTGATAGGATGCAACAGCGTTACACCACCTCAACCACCGCCTAGCCCCACCCACTGCTTCCTGCAGACCTGTCAATCACCCAAAACAGACCTGAAAATTTTCAGCTGCTGCGTGAATGTATTCAGCTGTGCATGTTACATGCATGTTCTCTGCGTGTGTGTTTTGGCAGGCTAAGTTACATTGGGGGTGTTGATGTCTTACGTGTCTAAACATTTGCTTCACTTATATGATCAATGTGTTCTTTTTTCATTCCTAACTGTGGTTCAGAGCTCATGTAAAGTTTCAAAGAGCATAAAAGCACACTTTAAAGATAAATTTGATGATTTATGACCTTCAAAAGGACATAAATCAGGGCTTCTCCTTGGGTGTGTATTTTTGCTATATTGTGTGTGTTAGTGTGGGTCTGAGTTGGATAACAGTGGTTATATCCATCCAGTTCATGTGTCACGTGCTTATGGAAGAAAAACAAAGCAGACACTTATTGCACTGATGTTTTTATTCACAGATTTGTGCCCTCACCACGAATCCAGCTGTATTGTTTTATTTTTGTGCGTGTGTTCCTGAACCATAGAGGCTTTTGGGAGTTTGTTTTCTCAAACCACAGAATGGCGAAGAAAAAAGACCACCTCTGACAACTAGGCCCTCACTAATGGTCTGGCGAGAAATGCCCAAGACACAATATTTTTATTCATTAGCTGTCTTAAAACCTTGTTAGGGTATGTGTGTGTGTGTTTGTAGCTTATGTGTGTGTTGAATAGCTAGTAACACTTTACCTCTTGTAGTAGTAACAGACCAGGATAAACTCTGGATTTATCTCTTCATGTCTCAAGAATTTAAAAAATGTAGACAAGTTGGAGCCAAACCGAACTGGCAGTTTCCTCCTTCAGTGTTTAAAGGAATAGTTTGACATTTTTGATTTCTCGCTGAGAGCTGAGAAGATCAATAGCACCCTCATGTCTGTTTGCTAACCATGTTAGCCTAGAAGCGGTTAGCTTAGCCTAGCACAAAGATTGGACAAAACCCAAAGTGCAAAAACAACTGTAAGAGGTCTGGCACATAAACGCCCTGTAAAACCACAAACTCGACGTTTTCAGCTGTGGTTGTGACAAAGCTCTCTGTCACTTGCTATGATGTTTTGTAAAGTCATTCATGATCCCCAGAGGATGAATGTTACTGAATTTGGTGATGCCCTGACTTTTTCTTTAGTAATTTCTAATTCTTGGAAATTGTCATTATTCTAGGAATTTTCTTAGAATTTCATCACCAGGAGCAACTCTTTGTACTAGTACGCTTTATGAATATGGCCCCGGCAGGTTAGCATTGTCATTGTGAGCTTGTTAGCATGCAGATATTAGCATTTAGCTCAAAGCACAACTTGCCAGCACAAAAAGACACGAGAGTGGGATCTTCGCTTCAAACTCTCAGCAAGGAAGCGAATAAGCATCATTCTCAAAATGTTGAACTATTCCCTAATTCCCTGGTCGAAGCAATCTTTTGAGTCAAAATGATACAGTACAAGCTATATTACAAATATTAACAAAGAAATGTAAAGAAAAGTAAAGATCTACTACTACAAAAAAAACTACGTACATATTATAAAACAACGTTAACAAAAATATTTAAAACTTTCAAAAGTTTTATATGAAAGCATAAAAAATGTACACTTGTTTCGCCGTGTTAAAAGTGATAATGTAAGTACAAACAAATGTATTCTCTACAGCTAAAACTAGCTATGCAAAAACATTGCTCTGATAAGCGATAATGTACAGTATGACACGTTAGAAGGACCGCTGTGGTACTGCTGTGTGATTGGATGCTGGTGTGTATGAGAAAACACTTGATTTATGACAGTTGGCTGGCATCAGAAGTCCTTGTCAAATGGCTTGAAGGGGTACTGGGGGTGTGGGACGCCTTTGCATCACAGTTCCTGATTGTTGTCGTTCTTCCCTTTGGTGCTTGGAACTGTTACATCTGAATGGGATGGCTGGAAAGGTCCAGTGATATTAGAAAAGAGAGAGAGGCCATGTCAGAAATAACCTGAAATTGTCACACAGACTATTTTATTTTAACTGCATTAACAGCACTTACCACGAGGGAAATATCAGTTCCAGCTATCTTGTCCGCTGTGGAAAAAAAGAAAATGAAATCAGCTCTGGGGTTATCAGCTACTTTACTTTTGCATATGCTCAAGACCTGCAGTCGTGCTTATTTTCAGAAAAGCCAGTGTGTTAGTTTGAGTTAAAAGCAAATAAAGCACAGTAATAAAAGAAGATTTTATAAGCTGATTTAAACACGGTCACTGTCTTTTCTGTGATAATATTGTATAAGGATAGAGAAAAAAACACATTCCAGATGTAAATAAATATATGTTACATATGAAGTGGATGAAATATTTGGTTAGAAAAGATTACACCATCATCGTCATAACCCTCCAAACCATACAGTGCCATACCAGTGCAAATAAAAACTATATGAGCAGAAATGGACTTTGGTGTGAAAATCTATAGATCTACAGGGGGGTCAAAGGACAACAATATGGTATCATTTATACACGATACGGCCTTCACAAAACATTTTCTCAGAATTACTTGACGCTATTTTCGACACCTAATTAAGGGCTCAACTTCCTACACAACCATACATTTAATTTTTTACAGCACAGACAACAACATTTCAGTCACACAAATGAACACCTTTTGAACACAGAATGCTGGTCGCCCCTACAGGACGCCTCCTGGAGCAAACACAAAAACCTGTCACACAGTTTGGATGTCAGCTGTATACTTTACAGGATCTTATGATTAAATTAAATCCGCCATAAGTAACTTTTCCTTGTTGAGTCCCGGTGTTTGAATGGACATCAGTGGTTAAAAGAGACAACAGTGATGAATGAAAGATGAAGAAGACAAGAAAAAATTGAACGAGGGGAAAGAAAAATCTCCTGGGTGAAATCAGACTGATGATGATTAAATGGTTCTCAGATGGTTTTAGTTGTTAACGTTGTTAGATGAGGGTTAGTGGAAAGTTAGAGCTGACAGTCAGTACCTCATCGACGAGAATATTCCTTTGGGTCACCAGTCGGAGTAGCTCGGGGGAGCAGAGGCTCGAGGGAACTGGGTCAAAGTGTCGCAATAGGGAGAGCTACACGCACACGCACACACACACACACACACACACACACACACACACACAGGTACATACATACATATTGGGAATTCTTTATAAACTGAACATCAGTATATCCCTCCACCAATGCATGTGGAGTGCCATGCAAGCAAGCAGAGGCACTGCTCGTACCTGACTACAGCGAGGTCTCCGTGGATATCACACGCTTGTTCACCATGATTACCTGTATTACCCATACTGCAACACAAGAGCGATGGCGGACAGGTGCGAAAGAGGATGGGAAGACTCTGTGCTAAAAGCAACCACGGATGGAGTGATCCTCAAGAGAACCCCGCTCACGACAGAAATAAAGTCGAAAGAGAGGAGGGAATCATGGGAGAAGATTACATAATGAAGATCCATGCAAAGAGAGAAAGACGGCCAGAAAGATGTGAAGAGATCCGAAACCATAAAGTGTCCCATACCAAATGGGGAGTGGGCACGTGAAAGAGGATAAAAAGAGGCATGAATAGCAGACGAACATCAAAGTGCAACAAGCCATGGGTAAGAGGAGCTGGAGAGAGACATGAGGAGAATCAAAGGCAATGATAAGGAATAATGACAGAGAGAAGGAAAGAAGAGGATGAATTAATTTCATTTTGATCAACAGAAAAGATTCAGGAAAACTAGGAGCAAAACTATACAAAATTTCTCTCTGTGGCTACATGTACAAAATGTGTGTGTGTGTTTGGACTCACTCTTCAAAGACGTCTTCGGTGTCCATCCTTCTGTAATACTTGGCCAGTTTGATGGAGAGGATGATACTGGGGATCAGAAAGATGCAGCAGCCTCCCAGACCAAACCAGAATATGTTCTGAAAAACACACGTTTACAAGTGATTCTTCATATTGTCCTTCAGCTAACCTTCAATGCACTCCCGTAACACTCAATTAAACTGATTAATTGACAATGAAAATAATCCTTGGTTGCACCCTGCAGATTTTGCCAGATACATCTTACATAAAGGCACAAACACATGGATTACCCGGCACAAATAGAACAGAACATATAAATATAAACACGTGTGCACGTAAGCACACGCAGCACATGTATAGTGGCTGCAGGCATTGCTGGACCACTGATATATAAAATCTCTGTTTATATTGACCACAGGCTGTGGCTTGTCTGAGCTCTCATTAACCCTCACAAACTCACGTGAGTGATATATAGTTGATATGCAAATATGAAACTTTACAATTCCTCTTTGCCAGAGTGAAAACAGTGAATAATACATGTGTTTATAAGTCCCTGTACTACTTCAAAGCAGACTCTATCTGTCTGTGTCTGGGACTTGACATATGTGAGGCTGAATGACTCCACAGTCTTCATCCCGTCAAAGAGCTGTTTATATTTGTAGTTGAAATGCAAAGGCATGTGGGGGGCATGTACTGTACATACAGCTGTGAAATGAATTGGAGCACCTCAGCAGCCTCAGCAACCTCAGCAACACACACACACACACACACAGATGACCACAGTGTTCTGGTGCCTTACCACTGAATCAGCTATGAAGCTGCACGCTACTATCTCCATGCTGTCCACCATGTTGCTGATAGGTTTACACTGGGCCACCTCTGCAGTCAACTGTAGGGGCAAAAAAACCTGAACATCATGTTGACTCTAAAGAGTGCAGCTCGATAACTGAGAGGTTTTAGATTTTTCATTCACTGTCATCAAGTACAAATCCAACACTACAGGAATACTTGTGCTTTGGGTTTCGACTGAGGGGTTTGCACTTTTCCCTTCAACACGACACTCTTCCCTTCTGCTGACAGTGACCAGGTTTCCATCAAAGTGTAGCCGCAAATTTTAACCACATTTTCAGAAAATCAGCAAAAGAAAATGTGAATTTATACGTTTCCATCCACTGCTTTTATGTGAATATCAGGAGTTAGTTCACTGAGATAAGTAGGCAGGTGCCATTATACCAACAGAAGAATTAAAATAGCGATTTGCATAAAAGCTGGTGGATGGAAACGGACCTAGTGTCTCTCTACTGTTCATTATTAACCCATAAACCTTAAAAGGAGACATTATAGAAAACTGGTAGTACACTCACAGAGTTTTTAACCCATTCTGTGTACTGTTTGAAGTATCCCTCCAATCTCTGTGCATAGTCCTTTGTTTCCTAAAAAACAACAGAGCAAAAAACATGTTAATAAATGTGCGACTGCACTCTGTTGGGGTCTGACTGACCTGTCCGAAGCAACAAATGTGGCAAGAAATAAAAAGATGATGTATCCACATGTGCACAATTACAAATCGCTCATACAGTTTAATACTGTTTGTTTACCTGTTTCACCACATGGGAAGCGTTATGAGTGATGAGGTACTCCGCTGCATCAATGGCACTGAGGATATTCGTGACCTTGACCTAAAAGAGAGAGAGAGAGAGAGAGAAAGAGAGAGAGATTTATTTGTACTATTAGACAATTAAGCAAGTAGCTGTGTTTAGTATGTAGTTTTCTGTGTAGTTTTATTAATACATAATTTACTACATAAATATGTAGTTTAATTAATAGACTTTCTCTGTGTGCTAAAACACAACAGTAACATTGTATATTATTATTTCTTTTATTTACAACATGTGATGATTTCATCAAGTTGTTCAGAGCACATGTGGACGTCAGCAGTACAACATGGTGTTATTTAAAGGCTGCAATAAAACATAGAATAAGGCATGATGGTCAAATAAATCCTACAATGTTTTATGTTTTGTTAATATGTCAAGTGGACTGATGCTATTTTTGACACATAACAAGGCTGTAAATAAGCTGTCTGTAATAAACTGTGGGTGTCCAATGCTGTAACAATATAGTATAACAGTATAACAGTGTAACAGTACTGTTCTACTTGTTTTTGTCAGTTAGTTTCCCCACCGGCAGGTCGCTGGACGTCCTCTGCAGTAGCTTGATACTCTGGCTCAGGGTACTCTGTGTGAGAAGACAAACTGTTACCAAACAGCAGACAACAATTACATGTCTAAGTAATCATTAACAAATACTCCGTCACGTCACTTCACCGCGGTCACAACATTAACAACATTACAAACACGCACAAAGAACCCTGTCACATTGCTGTGTATGGACAGTGGCTTACCCGCGCTCTGACATATTTCTGTCACCATATAATGAAAGAAGAAGAGAAAAGAAGGAAAGTTGAGAGGAGCAGCTAACACATTTAATTATATGTCTTTTCCCCATATAATTGGCTTAAAATGTATGTGTTTAAACTTTTGATCTTATCATTGAATTTGTTGCAACTCGATTTTGTGTTGTTTGCATGGAATGAGAAATAATTTACTTATTTTTTTGTCGCAATTATCTACATGTATATCAGCTGTTACAATAGGCCTTAAACTGAATCTGAAAAATCACAACACAGAATGTTGTTTGCTCTGAGATGCTGCGTAGAAATGTTCCTGCTATTATGTCGTAGAGTCTCTTACAGAAAAACACTGTACGTTAATTTACTTTGTGAGTAGAAAAAATATTTTGTTTGTGTTTAATGTGTGTGTTATTAGTGTTGTGAGTGTTTGTGTTGTGGGGGAGGTGATTACCATTGCTTGCTCCAAGGGAACCACCTGTTCTCTGTGAATTTGTCTGATACTGCTGGCGTGTCCTTTCAGTGCGTTCTCCAGAGCACCACGTGGCTGTAAATAATCACACATACAAATACACATAGGTACACACACACATGCACACACACACACACACACATACACACACACACACACACACACACACACACACAGTAATCCTTCTGTGGTATGTCCCATGTGCCTTTAAATGTTCTACATTTATTTCCATACATGTACTATGCATGTGCCATAAATGTGTGTGTGTGTGTGTGTGTGTTCAGGTTGAATGGGCAGCTTGTTCAGACCAACAAGCCCGACCACTGAGGTTAAAGCGAAAATATTTTCCAGAGAGGCTGTGCAACTGTATATGTGGGTTAAGAATATTTCATGTTTTCTATCTCATTCCTACAGTCTTCAACATGTCGATTAATGTTAATTAATGCGAACAAAACAAACTAATTAGACGTGCGGTCGGAGTAGAAAAAACAAATCTCAGTAGGATGTAGATGAGTCTGTTTGGTCATTTAGCAGTTAGCAGTACATTAGCAGCATAAGTAGCATAAGCAAAGTAAATGTGATAGATCCATGCATGATATATACAGTGTAACTTGTACATCTTTCTACAGCATGGTTCATTCGTTAGGGTTAATCAATAACATTGCGAGTAAAACACTTCTGTTATCGTGTTTCTTTATGATTTTGGCATTTTAATGATAAAAGCAACCGTGCCGTTGATGTAATTTGTTGGTACGATAATGATGAGACTCACCAGTTGGTCGGCCTGAGCCTCCAGGTCAGTCGAGAAGGACAGGAGATCAACAAGAGTCACTCCCTTATTTACCTAAAACAACAAAACAAAGGCATTCACTCATGAAGCAGCAGGATAATATAGTTTTAGATTGCCTCAATTTGCACAGCTTTTAATTATTCAGTTGAATTTCGGCAAACTCTTATTGAGGTTTCTGTCTGGATTTAGTGTAGTTCTTTCAGTTGACCTTGACACAAAGCAACGACAGCATTCCTGTGTGGATATAGTATTATTCCTGGAGATGTAGCCATAGCTTAAATAAAACAAAAGTCTCAACCTATAAGTTTACCTTGTGGTGACCTGATTTTTGTCCTCATATGGGAGGTGAATCTCTACAATGTGATACAATAAAAGTACTGTAGTACACGCACACACAGATACAGACATACACACTCAGATTACCTCAGCCAGGTAGGCTTCATAGTCGATCTGTCCGACTCCAGCATTGGCGAAGTTGATGAGGTTGTCCCTGCCGGCCTGCTCCAGCAGCGTGACGTCCTGCAGGTCGACCTGCACGCTCTCAAACACATTGGCCAGATCCTTGTTGTACTGTTGTGAAACACACATATAAACTCACAAGTTACCAGGCTGTCATTCATCTTGCTACACCAATGAATCAGTAAAATAGATTTTTATCATCATCATCATTTTATCCTACACAGGAAACTAACACTTACCATAGTTCTGTTGAGGAAGGAGTTAATGTTGAACATGTTCTCCAGCTGCAGAGCATGGTACAGACCGTTGTTGTCATAGCACTTCCTACAACACAGATACAGTAAGGTCACACACTGAAACTTCTCCAGTGAAAATGTATGTGTATTTATTTAAAACAATGTGGGCTTTCATTGGTGTTTATTTCCAACACTTAAAAGCTGATTACACAAAAATCACAGTCAAAATTCCATAAATAACACAACGTCCAGGAGGAAAATCAGTTAAAGCAATGAGCTTCATGTTCAGTATTTACAGTGTTAGCTGTTGGCATGTTACCTGTACATGCTTCCCAAAGTCAAGTCAATGTTCGGATTCTGAAACAGCATCGAAGGAAGGAAGTTCTTCCTGGCGGGATGAACGAGGAATGGTGTGTCTATGATCTACACACACACACACACACACACACACATATCATCAGCACAGGGCCCCAGTGTTGTCTGTTATGTAACACTATCGCGCTCAGATAAAACTCTCTCCAAGAAAAACACAGAGAGAGGCAGAGAGGAGAGTGAAAATAAGATGATTCAGGAAGGAAGAGAGTTTGTACCTTGAACAACTGTCGGTTAGCCAGCGGTTCACACATCAGCTTCTCCACGTTGCCACCCACTACAAACAAGGTGGTCACGATGGCCATCAGCACCCAGGCAAAGATAAAAGAGAAGCCCACCCCTCTGAAAGAGCAAGTAACATCAGTTATCTTCCATCCTTTCTTCCATCATCTATAACAACATGCCTGCTTAATTTCTTCCCCTTGTTTTAAGTTTTACCACAATTAACCGACATTCAGACATCTAATTTTAACTTGCTAGCTCACTTTACAGTTAGCTGGTAAGCTAAAAATGTACCTGCTAAGAATAACTTTTCACCGGTGGAATGCACCATTCAGCAGGGACTCAACACGCCATCTACTGTTTTTAAATCAGCCCTAAACCTGCTAAGCCAATGCTGATATAGAATCAACTGGTTGGGACTAATCTACGTCATGAAATTTATATAAAGGAAGACTCCTCCGTGTCCCCTGACCCACACAATACAGTTGTTCCTCCCTCAGTCTTTTTTAAAGCCTTTTTTTATATATATGCCGGGAGAGACGGTCCTAGCAGAATTTCGGGGTGTAGTTACACTTTAATCTATGAAATCAAATATATAGATTATTTTAATACATGTTTAAATTGTCTGTAGAGAGAAGAAACAAATGTTCAACATCTACTTTTTGTTGCATGAAATTAGCTGAGCATCACTTTCCGAGAGTTCAAGTAATGTTTAACCAAACAATACAAATGTTACTGTCTCAGTAATTTAACTGTTTGATATTTGACACATACTGTCTTTATCATCTAAAGATATATATTACCATGTGTTACTTTCTGGATTTGACAAAAACCCCTACTCAGTCCTGGTCACCAAATACACCTTGTCTTATATTTTCCCCATTATCTATACTATCTATATTTATGTACATATGCTACAGTCATAAACCTTTCTCACATAATTTGGACTCATCAGAGTTGGAAAATTCACATTCAGGTGTACCAAACAGGAGTAGCAATGCGACAGCTAGCACAATAGCAAGGGCCTGGCACACAAATGGAAATAGGTTTACAAGTTATAAGTTCCACTTGTATTACAAGTCAACATGTCTGCTTTGCGAAAGGTCTAGGCTGTGTCCAAAATCACTCCCTATTTACTATATAGTGTTGGACTGCTGTCTCGGTAACATACGCCATTAGCAGGTTGCCGCCGGTGTTTGATAGGCAGCCTCGGGTTGTTGGTGTAGCTTGCTTGTCGTAGCCACAGCTGCCACACAGCAGTCCGAGAACGTTGAAGGCCAGGACCAGGATGACCATGCAGAGTACTGCCACACAGCCGATCCACCTGCAGCACAGACACACACACACTTACTGTTGACATTAAGGAGGACACAGTGTTGATTCACATGAATTTCCTGGAGGCTTACACTCACCATAACCATGTCATAATTCTAACCTTAAACCTGCAATATCTGGTTTATTTGGCCACTTGGGGGCAGCGGAACCAAGTTGTGAACACACAACAGTGACATCTCATCGGTGTTAAAGTTGCTGTGGCGAACATGTTAGCAAACAGCTCCTTATTTACACATCCAGCAGTTACAGAGATTAGAGTACTTTGGGAACCATTGCTATGGTTGAAAGGCGCTATACAAGTAAAAGTCCATTTGCCATCCATTTACCATTAGCTTTCGTTTGGAGTCGTGTTTCTGGCCACCTGATGAATGTAAGTGCAATATTCACTTTTTTTTTAGCTCTCTTCTTTTTGTATAAGGGAAATATCTGGCTCTTTAGCTGCTAAATGCTCTTCTATGTTCTCCAGCTAGCTGCTAACTGAGTTTGCCTGCTGGTTGGAGCTGAGAAGGTAGTGTATAGTGGGTTTTTAGAGCTTTGTCTCTGAAAACAGCTGTCTGCTGTGGCCAAAATTGATGTTAGATAGCGGGGAGAGAGAACCAAAACAGTAAAGTTGTGGGCCAGACAGCTAAACAATGAGCTGAAACTCACTATAAAACTCTTAAAAGTGAAGAAGAGCTGAAGGTTTGTGTTTTATTTCAAATCTGTCAAATTCGTGGCCCTCGGATGGGATGTTTGTCCCCATAATTGCTAAATAAATAAATGCTCGCACAACCTGATAAATACATGTACACAGACAAACACACATGCACAGACCTGTAGAAATCAATTTGGTCAATCTGTGGGTAAAATGACTCAATGTTTTTCTGTCCTTGGTTGAGGTAAATGGTGAAATTGACCAGAGAAGCTTCCACTGGGAACATCTTGGAGAAGCCATTGATCTCTGTGCCAATCTTATCCAGCATGCCTTTAACTCCTTCAAACAAAAAAGATCACCAAAAAATCAGAATGCATCATGTTTTTTTTACCAACTAGATGGCTTGTCAGAGGTGACAAGATTGAGAAAGCGACTAACAGAAAGTGAGAAAGGACTTACGAGGTAGAGCTGTGTTTTCATCGTTCACAAGTACGCAGGTGAAGGTGAGAGAAGAAGAAATATGAAAGTGAAAGACTACAGTCAGACTTGGCAAAGAGGAAGGGGAAACATCTTCATTTGTTACTAAATGCGCATACATACAGTATACACACACACACACTTGTACCTGTGACAATGTTTCTAGTTTGTTCTTTAACCAGTCTTGGTGTATCATTAAAAGACGAGTAACCCTGGAGGTTGAAAGGATGAGAGAAAAGACAATTAAGAAAAAGAAATCTGTTGTTTGTTTTGTAAGAATATGATTGGTGAAAAAGAAAGTGACAATATGAACGGGAGGATGGCGATGAGCTGGAGACGGAGACTAACCTTTTGTACAATATTACTGAGGTCTGTTCTCAGGATGGTATTTACATTGCCCAAGGCATGATTGACATCTGGGAGCTGACAGATAGAAAGAGGAAAAAGTTGAGTAAATATGCAGATATTACTGGCATTTAAAATGCTTGTTTCCATTGATTTTCAGGTTTTGATTCCCATTCCATGTGTCAGACAATCTGTAGTTTCCTTGGTACCCCGGAGAAGTCAGCGTTGACTCCCAGCTGGGACAGCGTGGAGCGGATGGTGTTACAGGTGTGAGACACAGCTCCATTAGTGCAGGCAGGGTCTGACAGGGTGTTGGACAGAGAGGCGCGCTCCCCCGACAGACTGGCCTGGAGTTTCCCTGCCCCCTCCTGAAGAACCTCCATGGAGGAGCTGATGTTCTCCAGGGCCTCTTTGGTCTCCCGCATGGCTACAGGAGAGAGAGGAAGCATGAAACTTAATCAAACGTTAGCACATGTTTGACCAAAACTTCATTTTTACTCAAATAATCCAGTCTGATGTTTTGTATTGTCAAACTGGTGACCCTCATAGGATTATCTATATGCATTTATAATTCACGCAACCACCACAGAACTACCCAAATTCTAACAATAACACTGATTATTACACTGACCACAAAGGAAAACCACAATAGAAGACTTTTTAAGAGTTCAACACCCAGGATCCACGGACACCAAGTCATGAGCACTGAAACACAGAGTCCCGATTAGCTCTGATTACCTTTGATGGCATTCCCAACTTTTCCTATAGATAAAACGAAATATGAAGGGAATCAAAGAGGGAAAATGGCAGTTAGAAAATTGTGACAATATGCCCTTAAAAGACACACCAGGATTCTGTAGTAATAAAACCACAAGAGAGGAAGCTGCAGGTCAAAAGAAATCATGTAGCACCACCCAATAAGTGTGGCAGCAGTTCACAAATATATTGATTAGAGTTGAAATGGTGTGATAATTAGATTTTCAGTTCAGCAAAACAAGCAGTGCTTTATCATTTCAGTTTACTGTAACATTCAACATGATAAAAGTATATTTTGTGTTATTTAGTTTGACCTGTTTAGAGGTTTTGAGGTTTCTAAGGATGAAAGACATGAACAGCATTTTCCATTGCAACGGAAATGGCTGAAGAGATTTATCCTTGAATTTCAAAATAAATATCACCCATCAGATGTGGTGATCAGAAACAGGAGATAGTGTCTTAACTGTCTGAGCTGAACAGGAAGTCGTATTAAAAGTTAAATCATGATGACGTGTGTTACCTCCTGCCATACGCAGCGCCGTGTCCAGTGAGGGAACCACCTCTTTCTCCAGCTGACTGTGGATCCTCCCTCCCAGCAGAGGTCCAATGTCTGTCAGGAAACACAGAAAGATCAGATAGTTTTATGACAGCGCTACAGTTACGCACACAGTAGGTGAACACAGGGAGCAACAGGCAAACAAAGTGAGAGACATTAGACAAATACTGTATGTAAACAGAGTTCAGCTTACTGTCGAGGTCTGACAGGACTTTGTTCTTTGCTGTGGTGTACTGCGCTGTCAGGTATTCAATTTGCTGCAACAAAACCACACATTGCACATTACAACAGTACAAATGCGTGTGTGTGTGTGTGTGTATGTGCATGTGTGAGGGCTTACCACAGGTGTGTTGTTAGCAAACGTCTTCAGGTCTCTCATATTGGTGCTGATGAATCGCCGAGTGCTCTTAATCTGGGCGCTGATGTTATGGTTCGCAGCATAGGCAATAAGAACTCCCAGACTGAAACACACACACACACACACACACAAAGCCTGCAAGGTCACATTTCCCAGGTACATTTGGAGGAGTCTGTTAATTTATTTTTTTATTATATCTCTATCTGAAAATGTGGTTTTCGAAGTCTCGACAACAGCAGCAGCAGCTTCTCTGCCCGTCTGTCTGTTGATCAGATGAGTGACAGGTTTGATCCAAATGACAGTTGTATAATGTGAAGAACCCAGAGAATCCTGTATACTGTCAATCATGTGTACTAATTTATTTTTATCAATGTTTCAAAGCTCAGGCGTTCATCAGGTAAAAGTTTGATTGTGAATGATTGCTAGTGAGCGGGATTCTTTGCTGTCTTCACAGTTTGTCATCCTACACAGCTGTCAATAAGACTTTCTGATGTGCAAGTACATTGTTGTAATTGTTGCCAGACGAGTGAAGACGTGAAAAGATTTTTGAAAGATCTACATGATGTACAATTCAATATTTGAGCCTCTTTTGGGAAATCCACATCTCACTTCCCGCTTTTGTAAGGCATCTACCTTTCTCTACGACCCACCTCCTTTCGCAATTGGTAAATATTTAACAAAGAAAAATGACTGATAATGGACTTTGACCTGGTTTTACCTCAAGTGTAGGAAGACATTTCATGTTGTTATATACTGTAGCAAATGTACTATAGTAAATCAACAAAGCGTGATGAATATTACTAAGACAACTCACTGTTTTGAAAAGTATGACGAGGGGATGAAGTCTGCCAAATGGCTGAGCAGATAACATGCAAAGTTTCCACTGTGTTTCTGTTAATTATTGCAGTGAAAGTTTGGCTAAGTGTTATTCCTGAATTTGGTTTATTTTATACTTTGTTAATGTATCTTATTTTACCTGCCAGATAACTGATCTCTTTCACTCTGCTGACTCAATGGCAATAGAAGGAGAAAAAGAAAGAACCCTCTGTGTGAGAGAGTATAAAAAAACCATAATAACAAAACCTGACCAGATAATATCGGCACATCACAAAATGGCCACAGAAAGCTTTATGTACACGTGTGTGTGTGTGTGTGTGTGTGTGTGTGTGTGTGTGTGTGTGTGCGCGTGAGCATGCATGTTTGTGATGTGAAAGCACTCATTTAGACAGAGAGGCCTCTCACAGCCAGCCAAGTGATATCAGTAACACCTAACTGTCCTGCACTGTTTGGATCGTATTTCTCCCGACCGAGCACCTGTCTCCTCCACAGCAAGTCAACTGCATGCATGTACCAGTCTGTGTGTGAGCAGATGTTGTTAAAGGGGGACCTCCACTCCATTTTATACATCTACGTCTGTTTACAGGTCCTGGAGAGTACTACTGCATATGTGAAAAAAGTTGTACATGAGGGGGCTCTGACCTAGAGACCTCTGTAGGCCGCTCCTCATTACTGCTTGAAGCTACAAGGCTACATTAGCTGCTACTAGCGCAGCATACAGGAATCTCCTATTAAACTGTCTGTGGCCAAGTGGCATTGTGGGTAATGTAGGTTGCTAGGTTTTGACAAGGAAGAAGACTGTGTGGAATAAAAAAGACGATATAAAAAAGATAATATCACTTTTGATATTTCAAACTGTCCATCGGGAGTCCGACAATGTGATAGTACAATTCTAAGTAGGTGGAGTACTCTTTTAAACATAAACATGCAAAAACAAAGAGGTTTAGGGACGAAACATCTGAGGAAAGTTGGACGCCACCTGATGATATCGTCTCCTGGCCTAAAGCTATAGCTTAGGTGACTGAAAGTGGTAGAATTTAGATGTATCTAACTGCAGAAAGTGATTTCTGGGGGGATGAGGTAGGATGCCATCCCCCTTGTTATTACCAAATTACCAAAATGCATCCTCCTTATTAACATACCATCCCCCCTCTCCTTCCCCTAGTAGCAGAGAGAGTGCAGTGAGCACTAAGTATGGCAGGGGCAGAGGGGTTGTTTAGTTGATCCTTTGTCTGAGTGAAGTTTGTGCAAGTTAGAATCTATGGCCCCGACCATTGCTATGAAATATCAGTAGCCTAACTGTGCTGTTTATTGATAAATCCACGGAGCTGTCCTTGGTGCTGAAGTAGCAGACCACTTTGCAATTGCACCTTTTTCTCTCAGTCTGTTAGTTTTGTCTTGGATGTATACAATTCTCTAAACTATATCCTAAAAATATTCAATTCTATACTATATTGTAGCCTATACACTCTATAGAGTAGTGTCACCTTCATGATCAAAGTGGCAAGTAGCAACGAGTAGCTATGGAAGAGCAAGAGTATCATAGAGACACACTGCTGCCTGTAGTATTCCTATAATATTCCTATGATCATTCAGTAGTGTCTGTGCTGCTGAAAAGAGACCAAGCCACCTCTCTAACAAAATGTTGTAGGGAGACATGACCACACACTTTGGAGTGGAGCAGGTACACAGCACTCAGCTGCTACAGTTACATAATTCAAACAACTAAAGTTTAGTCTCAATCACCATTCCCTTTGTTTCACATATCAACCACTGCTAATAAAACATACATTTATCTCGTGAACAGAAAGAATAAACAAGATGATAATGATGATGACGACTCACATGATGAAGATGGAGGTGGCGATGAGCGAGGTAGTGAAGAAACCTCTCTGACAGTCGATGTTTTTTCTCTGTCTCTGGTGCATCTCCCCTCCGCAGTTCTCACAGCATCGACACACACAGAAACACATGCCGATGATGGGCGTGAGGACCACGAACGTGATGCCGATGGTCGCACATATGAGGAATCCAGCCTCATAGTAGATCCACTGTGGGAAGAGAGGATTCATGCAGTCATCACTCCTTCTCAAGTCATTCAGACATTGTGGTGTGTATTATGTGAGATTTCAGCACACTGTTATCAGGAGTTTACCTGCAGTAACAGGACCACATTTTCTGGCTGTGGCCCCATAGCACATGCACACCGATGCATGCAGACAAACAAGAGCACGTGCACACACACACAAATCCGCAGCAAGAGGAAAACAAAGACAAACAAAACAAGGTTAGTGTGACAGCCAAGAGATTAGGAGGCAAGAGAATTCCTATTTCTAAAGAGAGACACGAAGGCAACATCAAGGGTCAAGGGAGGAAAAAGGTTGGGTTAATGTTACTGCTAACAAGTTCAATTCAAACCATGGGAACCCCAAACACCGTAACTGGGCCATGATCTAATCTAATTGTGATTCTTAATGTTATGTGTACGAACTATTTAAGATACTTTCATTTAGACTATTCCATTTTCTTTTGATGACACACACTCTAATGCCATAACATGTAATTAAAATAACATTTCTACACTTACATCGTGCATTATTTTGGAATTTGCATAAACATTATCTTTCACACATATTAAATCAACAACTAGATATGTCAAAAAAATGCAATATCAAGACTAAGTTCATCTCAATTATCCATTAAATCAAACGTACCTTTCTCCATTCTTCTATTTTGATTCCCCCCATGTTCTGTTGAATAACTTTAACAATCATATCTGAAAAATAAAATATGGAACAGATGGGTAAGCACTTGCACAGCAGTGTTTTACAGGAACTATACAGCTTGTAGGTGACTCATCTGCCAATTACAAAGACAATCAAATACACTTTCTGTGCAACGTTTGACAAGCTACGCTGGAGAGCGAAAAAATCGATTTAGTTTTTCATGAGCAGATTATGCGGATTTCTTTTTTTTTCTTTTTTCATTTCCGAGGACAGTATTGTGAATGTTTTTTGTCACATATCTAACAGCTGCGCGTTTGCCAGAAGCTATTTTAAAGTGTGTAGTTTGCCAATGCGGGCTGCGGTCCAGTCCAGTTGCCCGTGTGTTTATATAGGTCAGCCAGCACTAAGCCTACCCACGCTGTCACTCAGCGGGTAAACACTGATTCCTTCACACACTAACAAGAACACCTGTATGGACACAAACTCATACATGCTATGTTTATGTATATGACAACATGTACAGCAAAAAATCAAACATATTACATACTACATCTACAGCTGAAGCAAACACTCAACAACAATCTACCAAGATGTATGATGTATTATTAGAGAGTTTAGGCTACCCTGCAGTATATAAAGTAGTTAAAATTAACTAAATCTTTACCAGCTACAACATTAGCAATGCTTACATATGAAGGCGTTAATTATTATAATCTACCGATAATATAATATTCATTATTCTGAAATGAGTCATTCTGCACAATAAGTAACTAAAACATGTCAATACTTCTTCCCCCACAGATACAAACATATTTATGCAGACATATAATACAAATGTGCAAAATATGAACACTGAGCAACTTGTTCGAAGCTACATACATAGTAATGCTAATATTTCGCAGTTTTTGTTATCAGAACAAAATGTCTAAATATCTTTTTCCATTTAAGAGTGTAATATTGCCATAACATAGCAGGTTTTCTCAGATTGGAACAGCAGGTGCCACCGGCACACAACAAGCAGATAGAGGCCAGTTTAGCATGTAGATGCTGACACACACACTGAAACACCCCATGTCTTTCGGCCTTCTGTTTGCACAGCTGATGACCCTCAGGTGAGGTGAGAAAACATATGTAACTGAAATGTATTGTGACTAGATATGTTTGTAACCTTCTGTTTTCTCACTTTTTTAATGTTCCAGTAAATGATTAAAGTACTATTACTAGTTATACTTTGCATACTAAAGCTGTGTTTATTCTCTTTCATAGCATCCCCTCTCTCTCCCCACGTTTCATATCGGGATGCAGCTAACAATAATTTCTATTACAGATTAATCTGACAATCATTCTCCTGATTAAATTTTTGTTAATAAAAAGTCAGAAAACAGAGAAATATTCACATTATTATTTTCCAGATGGTGGCATCTTAAAATTCCTTTGGGGACTCAGTTTACAATGGTATATGACAGAGAAAAGCAGCAAATACTTAAACTCATAGCATTTAGCAAATACTAAAATTAGAGAACGTTCAGCATTCAAAACAAATCAATTATCAAAGTAGTTGCCTGTTCATTTTCTACAAATAGTTCGACAAACTGATTAATCAACTAATCCTTACTGACTACTATCAAAAATGCCCACAAAAATATGCAAACACATTGTTTAGTATACGCAATATACTAACCAATGTGTTTTGAGTGTTTAATGAGACTTCAATTAGCAATTATCAATATTAGCAAACAAACTGCCACTAAATCTAGTTTACAGTTTAAGGTTTTGGTCATTTGTGAAAGTAAAAATGTCTCTGAATAAGCCTTTCTGGCAAGTACAAGGAGCTGAGATTTGGTGACCATATGGATAATCCTCTCAACACCATCCTCTTCTTCTGCCTTCACTTTTCTGAGCTCGTTCCTAAATGTTGATAAAACCGATTCCCCTGCTGGAGACCTCCGCTGTCATGTAGGGTGAAGACGCCCATGTTAACTGTGCAGATGCAGCACATCTGAGTCGTGCCGATGCCACCTGCTGTTACTCAGCTACTTAGTTAGCATTAGTCACCGAGGGCAGTTAAGCTTAGACAGCTTAGTTCAGTCACCCAGTATAAGAGGTAGCTACTGCTAATAGCAAGGAAGACAGGGGGGATAAACAACCATCAGAATAAAGACCTGAAAAGACGACTGCCCAACTTGAACTAATGTGTCTGCTTCAATAGTCAGGGAGAAGAACACATTTCTTAAAAATGCATATTGTACATTTGTTTTCTGCACAGAACAGGCAACATTTTCATGTTATCGGTGTTGCCAAAACATTTTTTTTAGTATCGCTGAACATTTTGCGTGCGTGTGTCTCTTGACTGTTTTAGTCTCAAAGACCTTTAAAGAAACTTACTTCAGTTAAACAAGGTGAAGCAAACACTGGATTCACAACAGAACAAACACACACACGGGTCCATACAAAGCCACTGTAAGACTAAAGAAATGTCAACTGCAATCGTCAAACACTGCTGCTAGTGAGTCAGAACCTACAACCCTCTTTGTAACGTGTAAATATAGTCTAGTGCAATCCTCTATGCTGACCTGCTCTGAGAGATTACTGGGAGGTGTGGACAAAGCCTTATGCAACCCAACAGCCGTCTCCATTTTTTAACAACATTTTTAATAACACTCTCAGCCCCTCGCACACAAAACACAGAGGGCTGGAACAAACATTTGCATGACTGCATCTACCCCCTGACATGGTTAATCGTGGATTTCAGATGTGTATTAGCCAACTTGCTCTTCTTTAGGGTGCTTACTTTTGAAAGGATGGATTTTTTAACATAGCCACAATGCTGCACTTGAAATTGATCAAGCACTTACATATTTTCTTTCTAAACAAAAGAGAAAGTATGCATTCAGTTGGAGTGATGAGGATGGCTCATACATCATGCGTGTCGGTCCCTGCCAACGTGAAGAGCCTCTCCAGCTCCATGGACAGAGGAACTGACTCTAACACCTTGAACTCCAGTTTGGGAACCTGTGCTTTAAAGTTAACATGAGACAGCATATGAACAGGCATTGTCTTGATTTAAATGGATTTCAAAAATGTAAAAGAGGCAGGGTAAGCCATTTTTTTTATTACAAGCCACAACATTATTAGGAAGCGATGTTCTCAAAGGTGTTAGTATGACATAAGTCATGTCAGGTTATGCAGAACTTATGTTACTACTAACTGCATGGTATGTTTGACTCAGTATTACACAAGGCTATAAGCACAGTATGCATTTTCATGGCAGCAGGAGCTAAAGAAAGTTACACAGCCCCTCTGTGACCTGGAGCAAAACATCTAAGAGGATTATGTGGAATGTCTGTTTTCCCCATTTGCACTAGAAACTTCATTAGATTTTCATTATTGCTCCTCATAAACAAAAGTGCATGGAAGACGAATGGTAGCTGCAATGTAAGATGCAGGTGTGCGCTGAAGCTCAGTTCCTCTGGTGTCTGTTTGTTTGGGCAGATGTGAAGCATCAACACATGATAAACTAGACTTTTCAGAGGGAGTAATCCCCCCCATGTCTTCAATATCCTTATCAGACAACCAATTTGGGTTTATCTGTGTGTGTGATGTAATTTAAGACATTTGCTTCCTGACAAACAACCTGCCTGCTACCAGTCACAGTAAATAAGGCAAACAGACAAATACCAGGACTATGACCCACTTTCAGTACGCGTGTGCGTATGTGTGCCTGTCTGTACGCGCTTGCGCATTTCTGTGTGTGTGTGCGACAATGCCATCTGTAGCAGTGGTAGCTGTGCAGTTTTAGCATTAGCCCTGTCGATGCTAATCCTCTAATCTACCCTGTGTGTATCAGAGGGATAAGACACTGCCTCCTCCTCACACGGCGAAAGAGAACAAAATGCTTCTTCACCGTAAAGGCAACTTTCACACAGATTGGTAGAGAGGGATGAGTGAGTCCGGAGAAGGGGAACCAACAATTAGCACTCATTCTCATTCTTCTGTCATTTTCTGTTGAAAATTGCAAGCAGCTCTATTGGAAACCTGAAAAATGTATTCTATTGATAATATAACAGGGATAGGGGGAGATTTTGCCACAGACTACACTTTGTGCCACATTATTAAATGGTTAATTGTTGTGAGAATGATCAACCTTAGACAATCCAATTGATCAATCAACTACCTTTCCTCCATCTTCCTAACATCAGCCGCAGCCCCGACCCCAACCAGTCACCTCTGCAACAGCTAACTTTAACCTAACTCAAGTTAATCTCAACCATGGTCAGCAGCACTACAGGAAACACTATCTGACTGGGCAACACAATTCAGTGCAAGACTAGATTCAATATACTGAAATGAGTTGAGGCTTTATTTGGCAAATATCTGGCAGATTAACATTCAGCTGAGAAACAACAGTTGCATAGAAACAACTCTTGTCTTGCAGTGATTGCTTGCCAGAGATGCTAATTAGGATAAATTAACAACATTTTACACTTAAAGAGAAGTAATCATTTTTTAAGAAACAAATCAATGAATTACTGTTTTATTTATATTTAAAACATTTAAAACTGCAGAAATCATCAATAGGCATACAGCTAATTCTTGATTATGGGATGGAATCTTGATCATTAGAAACTTGCAATAGAAAATGTCGTTTGCCTATGCATGAATTTAAAGAAACTGCCATAATGTTATAAAAGTATTACAAGATTTATAGAAGAAATGTTACACTTATCTACTTTCATCTTATTTTGAACCCGCACATGTGTTTCCTTTCAGTAAAGGCCTCTCTATATTAGACAGAACAATATTTTACAGTTGTAGCAATGTAGTTACTTTCAGTTATATCCTACAATATATCCAAAAACTGGTTAATGCTATACTGTTCTTTTGTTTTTCTCTCCTCTTTCTAAAGGACTTTTACAGTTGTATTTTTCCAACCTAACATTCTCAAGAAAAAAAACTATGCAGACCAAACCCAAGAAATGACTATTGTCATAACATAACTCATATACAGATGTTATATTACACCAACAATGTTCATTTGTTAAATGTCTTAATCAACATCCAATCCAACAAAAACTATTCAAATGCTGTTGGTTCTGACATTTACCAGGGTGAACAGGTGCTAATCAAACCAGTACAACAGCTGAATATTTTTTCTAAAAGACTACACTTACCGACTCACCAGTACCAGTGCGTTAACTATTACAACCTGCCCTGTAATATGGGAAACTTACATGCAGTTTGAACATTAGTAAACAGCTTATATTATCTGATAAAGCTGCAAAAGAGAGTCAAATATTTGTCCACTAATACTCATAAAAGTACATAATGCTCCATTCAGAGTGAAGACACAACGTACAAAATGTTTGTTGGCCAATGCTATTATGATTAACATAATGCGAACTATCAAATTCAGGGGTGAAACTCAAGCAAATACTTTATTCAGAGTTCATTAACTCAGTCTCTTATTTGAGCCAAAGACTGTACTTAATGTATGATGCCATACTGTATTGTACATATCAGGCTTTGCTCCGCCAGTTCAAGTTTAAAACAGTTTCATCTGTCTTAGAAAACATGCAACATGCACGCATTCTTGCATCCATAACAATCTCTTTTAAGTTTTTGGACAAAAGAATGTGCTGCCTTTTCCCAATTAATTTAAAATTTCAAACTGAACTGATGCCTGTGCTTGTCTCTGTTGCTGCCAACTTAAAATGTGTGTAAAATGATTAACCTGCTTGTGGCTCAGAGGATCTGGCAGTTTATGTAGCATCGCGGTCAGCTGAACCTGCCAAACCTCATCCTCTTTTATAATGCAGTTGTAAAGCGTGTATTACCTAGCCCCGAGGCGTGCGCGTGTGTTTGATGTGTGTGAGCAACATGCATGAATTTGCGCATACATGATATGTGATGTGAGAGTGTGTGACATGACGATCCAGGTGGTCTCTACTTGTGCGTGTGTGAGACAGTGAATCAACCTGGAAAGTCCCTGGCAGAATAGCAACATATGGTGCAGCGGATTAAGGTATTATGCAGTGATGCAGGTAACTGAGAAAGCCTCCTCTAATCGCTGATCTGCTAATTGATTACCCAGCCAGCGGCCCGAACACTGGACACCAAAATGGCAGCAACTTAAAACCTTCAATCCTATTGCGCTGGGTCATCCTCCAACGTGAACACTCACAGTTTTACATGCAAAACACAAACAAAGCGTTTTAAGTGGGCGGTAGCTCTATTTAGCCATCACTGGGTGACTGTAGTACACCGGGGCGCCAAGAGAGCAACATCCGCTATGTATGTATTGATCACGTGACAGACCTGATCACCTTTCAATCACCTCAACAATGTTAAAGCAAGGGCCCCCGAGAGGATCAATTATGAGTTATAACAGATACTGATCCCATTAATCTGCTCATAATGTTGGTTTATGGGCTCAATAACTCGGTGCACTCTTTTGACCCAGTAGCATTTTAACTACTTTACACTCGGAGAGAAAGAATACAGACACAGATACAGCAGCAGTGTGCAAATAATTCCTGCCGGTCTCTTTGAGGTTTTCAATGTTTTTTTGGACTTTGTTGTTTAGTGAATGATGTGCAACAGGTCAGCCAGAGTCTGTGAGAGACAGCTAGGCCAGTGGTTTCTAACCTTTATGACCCACTCAACGCAGGGTCCAGCCCCGGTGTGGTGCTGTGAGCAGTTTATGTCTAAAGTTTTAGTTTTGCTTCTCAGATATTTTTATTTTACGGGTTTTCAGAGACCTGAAGATGAAGAAAAATAAACAACTTTTTGTGACCACAATATACATTTTTGTCTGTATATACTAGACAGACTGGCCACTACTGCTGTCACAGCTACCATCCAAACTCATGACACTGACACTGACAAGGATCATTATCCTGCATTATTACCATATACTTCAAATGAATCCACTGATGTTAACTCCTATTCCTTCTTTTTTATTGCATCTCCTACTTGTGTGTACAGTGTGATGGACCCCTTATTACGGATCATACACATTTTTTTGTCCATTTGTACTAGAGTAGCACTGATGCAGCTTATATAGTAACATGGTCATATTGTAACATAGATGCATCTGACAGTAGTTGTTTCTGTCCATTTGTGATTCATTTATTCTTTTCACCATAATTTGTACTTGTCACTTTTTCTGAATGTATGTATATATTTATTTTTTCTCTACGTTTTATTTTAATTTATTATATAGAATATTACATACAGCATGTATATATTTATTCTACTCTGTACACTGAGCAACTGTGGCACAGAAAATAATATTCAGGATGAATTAAGTTCTCTCTTATCATATCTTATCTTATTATGACTCTATCTAAATCCATTAGGCTCGCAGATTTTGTTTAACAGTCATGAGAAAACACTTGCAGTAATAATAAAGCTAAACTTCTTAATCAGGTCACCGAATCTGAAGGGTCACAGAACTTACTGTAACACCTGTTACGGCCACACACACATTCGCCTACCGGTTATTTAATCGGCGTTTCAGCTGTTTTATCAAGAATGACTCGAATCCAGCAGCAAAACCAAAGCCCTGGCAATTTGTCTTGAGGAATAAGACACAGAGTGAATATGAAGAAAGCTGGACAGGGAGGAGGATAATCTCACCTTGGGGAAAGGCGTTCGGTTGAACGACGTAGAGGAAAGCATGGACCATGTGGAAGAGGATCCCCATGGGCCCCGGCTCGTAGTAAGCGTGGGTATCATAAACCGCCGCCGGCACAAATCCAAAATCCAACGCCTCCAACGGCGGAGGGGACCGTTGTCTGCGGGAGTCCGCCCGGACCTCCGCCGGGACCCGGTCCTTCTCATCCGCCTGCTGTTCGCCGCTCGCGGACCCCCAGCAGAGCAGCAGGACGAGCCACCTTGTCCACAACATGGCTCAGAAAAGTCCAGCTTTGTGCAAAACGAAAGGAGGAACAGCTAGAAAAGAAAGCCCCTGGCCTCCCGGTCGTAGTCTACAGTCTCGGGTGGGAGAAGGGCTGGTGACGTGGGGGGACACCTGTCCCTCTCGCTGGTTTGTCCCCGCAGCTCAGAAACAACCGGAGGGACTTTGAAAGTTGTCGTCCAAGGCTCGAGGTTCTGGCAGCCGTTAGCGCCTCAGGTCCCGGTACGGACTCATCACGGACGTCTTCCCGGAGGTCTTCCGACGACTCACAGAGGACCAGTGGCCGAGGATGCGCTTGCTCTCCCCGGTGGCCTCACTCTCTCGCGCCGGCTGGCTGCCTAATCCGGCGTGCACGTTAAACCCCAGAGCGCTCGTGTCCGCTGAAAGCCAGCACGGGCACTTCTTCTGCGGCGCGCGACACCACGGGGTCCAATCACCTGTCCAGGTCATCTCTCCCCCTCCCTCTCTGTCAGCTGCACAGGTAGCACATCCACCCATTCCCAGTACATTCTTGTACTTTACTTGGCTATTTCCATATTACTTAATACCTCTACTCCAAACGTGTCTATATTTGCACTGCTTCTCACCAAGAGAATCAAACTACATGATCTCAGTGGGTCTCTATGAATATGACACCCCTGGTCCATGTATTTTTTTACATCTATATATAACTCATATCTAATCTCTGTATGAACGTGAGGCAGGTCACTGACTTTGTACCGTGGTCCCTGAGCAGCTGGCCTTTACCGCTGAGGTTGATCCGATCGGTGGTCCACATTTTAGTGACATTTTTGCAAGCACAGAAGGTTCACGTTCAAATAAGGGAAAACCCAAAGTTCAGATTCTGCCTGATCAAGTTGTGCAAGTCTTTGAAAAAAAAGCCTTGAAATCTTTTGTCAGCTCTCCCTTTCATCCTCTCCAACCTGCTCCACTTTACAAGATACATGACACCGGTTAAATGTAAATGGGAAGTATGTTGGCGTAATTAGGAATACAGAAGTCATGTATCCAGAAGCAGAGAATTTATCAGAGAAAAAAAAGCCCCCCCCCTTGTGTGTGATGACAGACTCCCCCCTCCAGAATGCCCATTCAGGGGGAACAGTGGACTGCAGTGTTTGCCCTGTGAACAGAGCCGGCAGTGACTCCTTTCAGTGAAACACCCGCCACTGTTCCTGTGCACGCGCGCACTCACTCACACACATACACACCCCAGCAGAAAACGTACAAAACAAAAATATTTTTATTCTTCTTCTACCATGTAGGAGATGTATTACAGATATGTTGTACATGAAAAATAAAAACAATGAAATAGCTGATTCATACATATAGCATGTCTTTAGGTAGTGAGATTCATCCATGCACTGCAAATGACTCTCTCACACAACACTCTGTCATGAGGCATCCACCCTCTTCAGTCCCTCCGACGCAAGACTGTAGTTATTTATTTTACTGGACTGACTGTCCTCCTATAGTAAGGTTGGGCTTAACTCTGTTTGTCCGTCTCATGTATATATTTTAGTCCCAGTCTAAGCAAAGCCTGTTTTTTCCTGAACAATCGATACCTGGCAATCTTTGAAAAACCCAGAAGCGTCGCTAAACGAAACATGACGAAGGAAACATCGTCAGTGAAGTGTGTGGGATTCTTTGTTTGCTTCTCAGTCTAGAGTGTGTCATCCTAAAAACATGTGTGCAACATCTATTTATTATATTTTCCTCTAAAAACTTAGACATCAATATGTAAATAAAACATACATTTTGGTTCACAAAGTACAAATTGAGCAAAGAGATATGCTATTTTTGGCTATTTAGTAAATTAGTTTGGATTAATAGAATACTGTTGCAATTTTGGAAACTAGTTAAAATCTTTATTATTGTGCAGCAAACATAAAAAAAAAAATTTCCAATCAGATTTTTAGAAGAGTTTTTGATTATTCCGGAAATATCTTCCGAACGACTGTAAGTACACAAGTTAAAAGACCTTCTGGGTTTTTCAAAGATCACCGGGTCTATCTTTTTTGAAAAGAAAAAAAACAAATCAAATGTTTGTCACTGGAATGGACTGGAATGGGGTTTTCACATGAGAGGAAAAACCTGGGGCTAAGTTGGACTTAGTTTTTGCCCAGGACATACAACTCTGGCAACTGGAACTTCAGACCAGAGTTATACAGTATGAAACTCTCAATTTGTAAAACAGTTCTTCCAGCTTCCACAGCATCTAAAGACTGTTGAGTACACACGTGTTTGGAAAAAGCTTCTGCTAATAGACAAAGTCAGCAGCCAACCATCATCAAACAATGCCAGAAACCTCACAGTGCTGATATGACCGTCTTGTTATTTACAGCCGTGTCTCAGCCCTCAAGTATTGTTTAACATTTTACCTGCATACATGTAATTATTTTTCAAATCACTGTCAAAATAATGGTAAATAATTGGAAAGCATGTTGATTTGATGTCAGTGTCACACACACATACACCCAGAAATTAAAATGAGCTCAAGAACACAGTGGTGTTACACCAAGACATGATTATCTGTAGGCTACATGCTTGAATGATGATGATGGTATACAAAAGCATATTGGGGGAATCAAACCAAACAAGTCACTTAAAAATTAAATAGCTTCCAAACTCGTCTGGCTTAGCGTCCACTTCAAAATAAATATTTGTGCCTTTACAAACAGGCACCATCTTATCTCAGTGCTTCAAAGTGACAATATCAACACAAACTGCAAAATAATAAAACCTCCAAAGTTTGATCTGTGTCTAAAAGGTAAAGCCATGAGGATGTCAGTTGAAGACATAGCACTCATGCAGGACTGTACTTGGTGTTGAACAGCTATGGACGTCTGGGCTCATCACTGTAACTCAACTTAAAAAAGATCCTTTTAAATGTGTGTTGGTGTGCGTGTGCCTGCAGAGCGACTGAGACTTCAACAATGCGCTAATGTGTTTGTGTATCTCACGGACGATTTTAGAAAAAAGATTTGAGATTCTTCATAAAAACTTCATTTCAAATATTAGAATTTTTCAGGCTTTTGAAAAAAGAAAAAAAAAACATACAAAAACTAACAGTTTGTTCTCTCTAAAAACAACTCTGCATTGTACATTATTGTGCTTTTGAACACATACTCGCACAGTCCAGCTGCAATGTTCCTATGATCACACAGCGACCCACGTCAGACAATTTCACATTGGCAGATTTGCTTCTCCCTTCGCACTCTCTGCTCCTGCTGTGCATGCCACTTTTTCACCGTCGTCGTCATCGTCAGCAAGCTTGTCCGCTGGTTGCTGTGACAACCATGACCCGTCCTCAAGAGGGTTCACAGGGCACCGACTGGACCAGATGGAGACATCTGACGCTTCTGGCCTCTGATGCTAGTAGTAGTAACAGCTTTATGCCATGGCTGGTTTTGTCAGTAATAAATAAATAAATACTCCATGGGTCAGCTGCACAAAATTTTGGTCCGAGCACCTCTTGTGACCCGTGCCCGATCCCTGAACCTTGCCGTTTTGCCAGGACACTGACTGGTTGTTTCATATGGCATTCAGTCTATTCGGTTGCTTCATATGGCATTCAGTCTATTCGGTTGCCACAGATGGTGAAACGGTCTATTTCCAGCAAATCTTTCTTGGGCGTTCTGGGTTCAAGTCCGTCCCCGTCCAGTCCCGTGTTGGTGTTGATGATCTTTTCATCGTCCTCCCCGTCTGGCGTAGTCAGGAATGTGTCCGAGTCGCTCTTAGGGAGCGTGGGGGCAGAGCTCTCTGCCATGTTGTTGGGTTGAGGATTGTCTGATGCCAGTGATTTTCCTCCTTTGTCGTTTGTGGGTTCTATTTGAGAGAGAGTGATAGAGTTTATTATAAACAGCAGAGGAACATACACCCACAATACAACTGACAGTTCACTAAACCTCTGCACCAAAGAGCAATTGTCCAATCATAGCTTAGCAACTGTAAGTACGCTGTGCAGGTCTTACAAGCTTTGAATTTCTCTGCATTTTGAAGCAGTGTGCATGGGACTGCATTGAGTGTGATACTCAGCCTTTAAATAATTTGGAAAGTAGTATCAGAGCATAATTCCAACTACTTTAATAAGTTAATGATGGTGCCTACATCCACTGTGTAGTATTTCTGTATGAAAGTCAGACCTGGATGGTACTATATCACAGAAGGTAACGTTAGCAGCTCTGTCTTGTTGCATTTGGGGAGGTTTACACACCAGCAATGTGGTATGTTTGTCAAACACATGAGTCAGTCCTCAATGTATAAGCTGTGTCTCTTGTAATGTTCACATTTAAAACAAACTGTTTGAAATAAAAGATCATGTTAAAACAAAACAGTCTTTGTTGATGATCTTTTTTTCTTTTACCATACTTATGACACGAGGACTAACTAGCTGTACACTTAAAATACTTTACAAGAACAATCATCATGAACTGGTGAGAAAGCTGACATTTTCAGGGACATGCAGCTTTAGCCTCAGAGTTTTAGCACAATGTCATGTATGTAGCATCAAGTGAACGTTTAAGACCACTTTTACAGGTGTCTCATTTAAAAAAAGAGTCATATGGAAACATAAATAAATAATTCAGAGACAGCGTTTCCAACCAACTCATGGAGCTAAAGTTTAATGAGTCCATTTAGCAATTTAGGCATAAAAAGACAGATAAACTGATTGCTACCGTGCTGTGGTGCAGTGTGAACGTGTTTGGTGCGGTGAGCTCTGGAGTTTGCGCGGCTGGAAACAGCGGAGGGTGGAGGGTTGAAGAGCTTTTCTTCCATGTTAGCCTCTTTGACAAACACGCAAGACGTCCCCAGCAGAACAATGCTGTTGAGCACCTTCAGAGTGATCATCCTGCTCACAAACACACAAGCACAAAACATGTGGCTATGTGAAAAAGGGTAAAAGCCCTACAAACAAACAATCAGTGAGAAAGAACTAATAACACTGAAAAAACTTGGTACGGAGAACTTGATATTTACCCCAGGTAAAACAGCAGCACACACATAAAGGAGAGCGAACCCTGGATCTTCACTGAGCTGGTCACTACTCTGATCAACTGACAAAAGAAAAAACAATCACATCATCAGATGCAAGGTCAACTTTAGAACATACACAATATAATATATCAATAGTGATGGATATTCTCATAAAAAGTGGCTGACCAGCAGAGCTAAAGGAAGGGGGATGAAGCCCATTCTTCTGGATACTGAGTCACTGTAGTCTGTGTAAGCCTGGAGACACATTTAAGACATTATCTCATAATGCATCATTATTACTCTTCTTCCCAACCAATGCATTCATCATTATATAACAATAATCAAATCTTTATTGCAATATTGCAAATATCAGTCTGTGTTTCACAGTCAGTCTTTACCAAAGAAAATACACAAATGCTGGGATTAGCAATAAAAAAGTATTTGCAGAACACATAACAACATAATGGAAAAACTCCAATTTAAATTAGGGGTGGGCAGTTATACCAATATACTGTATATTTAGTGATTATAAATATGTCCCTGTGTTCATAAAGCGGTGGTGATTACTTTAGTATCTCTGCTTGCATTTTGACATTTTGGGTAATGCAGCAGGATTTTCAGATATTTAATTCACCGGATTAGACGAAAACAGACATTCCCATCTGGGTATTTTATCCATAAACCTTGTTACCCGAGAGGGCTCAATGCACCGCAACTTAATAAAACACAAGAAAATAAATTAAATTAAAAAAAAACACAAAAAAAAACCCACAAGCATTTGTCCACTTACATGTATTTTCTTAAATGGCAGTGCATTGAGCTGCACCACCACAAAAAATTTTAAAAACGGTTTTATTGATAGGAATTGATAGGTTGATAGGAAATTGATAGGGAATTTACAAAGTTACACTGTACTCCTAATATAAACAGCAATATATAACACCCACCCCTAGTTAAGCATTTCACAAACTTTGAGAATGTAAATGTTATCATGTCAATTTAAATAGGACATATTATGTACGTTTGTATTCTCTTTCAGGAGCACAGTGCAGCAGCAGGGGATTATGTTAGAACAGTGATATACAATATTTCAAATCTACATTTAAAAAACATTATGATGAAATACAGTGAAAACCTTAGTATGAATAGATCACTTTCCCTGTGTGCATAACAGGTGACTCCACTGCATCTGCTGAACAGTTGGGTGGAGACACAGCTGATATTTGAACTTATTTCACTCACATTTTTCTGTCGACTGCTGACGAGGTCAAATGCAAGGCTGGCTCTGTATTCCCCATACACCTGGAAAAATACACAGCGTAACACAGCATTAGTCAGCCTGAGTATAAACAACAAAATATCCAAAAAATATCCAGTTACTGAGCAGAGGGTATATGAGTTAATGATGATGATAGGTGATAAATGTCAACTTGTTTAAATTCCAAAACTAAAGCTGCCTGTTGAAGCCTCAGAATGAGTTTATCTGTTTGCTCTTTGCTGTTGTGTGTATATATACAGTATAAGTAGTGGCAGGAGATTAACCATATTTTTGAGTGTAAAAGGACAAAAGTGAGGAGGAGGATCTTTAGCACCAACAACAGGAAATAGATGCGACAAGGGCTGGATGCCAACCGCCGTAAAACGAAGGACAGCGGTTTGACTGTGGGAAGGAAGAAGGCATTGCTACCTAATGTGTGCTCCGGTGTTCATAATTTGTCTGTGACTTTTAAAACATTGCAATAGAAACACGTTTCTGGAACAGTACATTTTGGTCTAGACAATAATAGCCGTATTTAGCCGTATTCATTAAAAAAAATGTCATCTGTTGTATTGTCACATAAAAACGACCTGTGCTGGAGTCAAACCTAGCCTGCACAATGGCAATTCTGAAAGTCCAACCTTATTCTGACAATAACAGTACATGGCATGTCTGGATAATACATGTAGTGACTCTGCTAAAAAGCCTGTAAATTAAAAAAACAAAAACAAAAAAAGGAGCAAAAAATCCCATTGACTGAGCAAACTTCCTCCGCAGATAATGACTGTAACTGGACCTGGAATTTATCATTATTATGATGAAACTGCTGGCTGTGGTGGACTGCATTTAAAACAACTCACAATGCTGCCCCCTTGGCTGTCACCCTTCTCAAAACACTCAGTGCACCATAACCTGATGTATAAACACAATACTGCAGGCAAAAAGGACTCACATCAGCACTGATGTCATTGAATTTGGTGATGAAGGCGTGCTTGACAACGTCCACGGCAACCTCCGAGGCTATCACCATGACTACATCAGGAAAAAGCACCCACAAGTGGTCTAAAAACAACAAAACAAGATCAGTGTCAATATTCAGTGTAATAATAGTTAAATAAAAGTCAGTGATAGTTCCCACTGAGGGGCCACACTAAGAAGACCTGAGGATGAACCTGTGAGGGGCAGTATGATGTAACATCTGACTGTCATATATATATATATATATATATATATATAAAAACCAGCTGTGTACATGTCAGTAATGTTACATTCTCTGTGCAGCACTGCATTAGTTACCAGCGTTCCAGGAGAACTGTTCCATGTTTCTCAGACAGACGATGAGCAGGAGGATGTAGTTTGTGAACCTCTCTTTTATGTCTGTGGGAAACAAACAAATCAATCCTGGATTAACCTACTTTGTATTCACTGCGGCTGAGCTCGGGTCCATAAAATTATCTTGTACTGAATCGCAAAGTTCAAAAGCAGAGTTAGCAGAGTTCAGTACACATTGTTCCCTGTTGTGGGTATCGTTCACCACTTACCACTGTTTGACATCTGGAAAAGGTTGTTCTTTTCAAACTTCTTGAACACACTTCCTTTGATCTCCACAAACTGCAAAAAGTAAAATAAAATATCATGGCTGAGCTCGTGCTGTGTTCACTTTTAATGAAGTTAAATGTGTCTGTGTGCACTATGCTCACATTGTTTGACATCATGATGGTGAGCAGCGACTTGTTGTGGGAGTTGAAGGCGACATTGAGAGTGGTGGCCTGAACCATGATGAGGATGGCATGGAGAACTAGATACAAACATGCTGAGGAAAACAATACACTGAGGACTACAGTAAAGAATATCATGGTGATTCTTATGTACACCCACTAACATGTACTTTTAGTAAGTAATTATTTATTCAGCTGCAGATTATTTTCAATTAATTGACTCAGTGTTTTTTCTATAAGATCACATTTTCCCAAAGCCAAAACTGAAGTCTTCAAATTGCTTCTTTTGACCAAAGGTTTAGTGCTGTCACAAAAGAAAAGACCACTAAAACCTAACATTCGAGAAGCTGAAACCTCTGGTACATTTTGCTTAAAACCAACTTAAACAATTATACATAACAATTATTCCTGAGTACACTATTACATACATGTGTGCCTGAAAGAATAAACATTTAGATATAACTTTTAAAATTAGCTTGATAATTACGTATTTTGTTCCTGTCTGTTATTCTCTTTAATTTTTAAAATCTGAAATTAAGATCAACATGCCACTTAACAGATTACTAAATTGTTTGATTAATTTCCTGTCATTTGACTTATTGTTTCAGCTCTAAAGGGTGTGTTGTTTTTTTTCCCTTTCCATTCTTCACAAGCAACAACAATCACAGGTCCTTCTCAGTGAGGATACAGACGTAGAGCACAGCCATGAGGAAGTGAGGAATCACGCCTATGTGCGCCCGCTTCTTCTCCTTGGGTTCTGTGGCTGTCCAGTACAGAGCGTCAAGGATGTCCTGGCCAAATGATGAGAACAGGCGGTCCGCCACCTGACAAAAAAAAACAAAGGGAGGACAAGACGAGGCAGGAGAAGGATTGAGTGGGTGGCTAACTGTACAGTACAATCAGAGTTCTAAACATTAGTATTATCCGCGTGTACCTCTAACATGTTGTATATTATGTACAGTTTGATGACAGACTGTCCCCTGATCAGGTGGTACATCATGGAGTAATCCACGTAGCTCATCATAGAGTAACACAGCACCATGATGAAGCCTTTCAGCACGTCACACACCTGGGCTGGCTGGAGCAGGCGGGAGCCACTGAAACACACACAGACAAACATTACACATGGAAGAAATGTTCACAGATGAAAGTCACAAGAAGAGAGAGACAGCAACCGAATCCAGATTATCATTGTTCTCTGCATGTTGTGTATATGTGTATCATGACTGACCATTAAACGACCAAACGGTCCAATTATTATTATTATACTGTAATCTGTTTAGTCAGAGAGAGCTCTACTTCCCTCTAGAGGTCAAGAACAAAGTTGCACTGATTGTAGTCTGTTTACAAATGTAGGCATTACCATGTGTAGGTACTGTATTTACCAAATTTGTATGTATTAAGTTAGTTTGTACCCACGCTGCAATTAACGATTGTATAATAAATGACCTGATAAATTGCTATATACAGTATAGTGTGAGAAAATAGTAAATAAAATCTAAATTTCCCATAACACAATGTTATATGCTCAAATTGCTTGTTTTATTCACAAACAGCAAAAAAAACAAAACAAAGATATTAAATCTATAATGTTAGCAACCATTCCAAATATTTGACGGTTCCAGACATTTTACTAAAATAAATGTCTTTGTACAGTTCGTCAGACAAAACAAGCAACATGTCACCTTGGGCTCTAAAAAACTGTGATGGACATTTTACACAATTTTCTGATATTTTATAGATCAAACAATTCAAGAAAAATGGGAGGCAGAATAACCAATAATGAAAATAATCATTAGTTGCAGTCCTGGTCTGCCTTTATCACGTAACAGCACAGCAACATCTTTACATCATACAAAAATGTAATCTAATACAATAGCTCTGTAATAAGTAAAGCCTTTTATAAATCCAACAAAATTGGGTTTTTGTTAAAACTGTATCAGAGGGGTGTTGTTTCAAATTTTTTAGGCTTATCAAAACCTTGTATATGGGAAAAGCTTTTTATTAGTCAAATATTGGTCAATTAAGGAAACGTATTTAACTTGCATCCCTAAAACCTAACCGTATACTTTACCTGAGGCCACAGCAAGGCAACGTGAGGAGCCGTAAAAGGGCCAGAATCACCCTGAGGGGCAGCAGAGTGAACACATACAGAAAGGCATCCAGACAGAGGAAGAAGCCGAACGTCATTAACTGAAGAGTGAGAGAAAGACAGAGGGACAGTAGTTATTTAATTGTGACCGTTAAAACATTTCCCACGGTGTGTTTGTTTGTGTCGGTCACCTTCTCGAGCTCCTTGGGGATGCGGAGGCAGGTGTAGACCCTCTCTCTGCGCTCCGTGTATTTGGCCTCATTGTGTTCCAGGAAGTAGCCTCTGGTGAGCTCAGTAGTTATAAATCTGACCAGAGACAAGTCTGGGGCCAGAAAAGAACAGATGCAAAGCATTGAAAACATACGCAGGACTTTTTCTTGTGCCAGCCATCGTCCCCCGTTTCATCAGCATGTTTTGCTTAGAGCCCGTCACCATCACCAAGCTAATTAAGGCAAATTCACCTGACAATGATGCCTCTCCCTTTTTCTGACCCTGACACACACACACACACACCCTAGTAATACAAAAAACAATGCAGCAGATGCAGTTACAATACATGTAATGCTATTAGTAACACCTGTGCTTCTCCTACAACCAATGTCTGCTGTGAGAAGTACCTACCTGGTCCTTCGCCATCAGTATCTCAAAAGGTCCCCCCAAACTTAATGGAAGTACAATTCCAAATCACAACAGTGACATTTTAAATTTTAACTACGAAGCCTCGTCTTAACCATGAAAACCCGCCCCAGACATGTGCGCGTCCATGTACCTTTGGCCGTGCCATTGCGCATGCGCAAACAAACAGAAGCAAACCGGCCTATTGAAGACTCCTTCGTGACCACACGCAGCACTGCCGCCTTGCTGACTGTCCGGACTCCTGCGGCCAGCCATAATTTGGACGCATATAACATAAAGCAGCCAAGTAACGTCGCTTTAATTGACCTCAGGTGCTTAGCAAACGTTAGCTGTGGTGATGAAGCTTAGCTGCATCCCGGGACCCAAGTGGAAAAGTCGGGAGCAGCGCCCCAAAGCTGCAGCTAAACTGGCTGAAATTGCGATAACCACGCATTACAGTGCCGCGACGCAGTTAGTCAACCAAAAACAGGTTTGCTAGTAAGTTAAAAATAAAAAATAACAACGAAAATACAATCACTTCTGCAGCTAGCTAGCGCTGTCAAACCGGGGTCTAATAACGAGGCTAGCTCTCACCTGACAGATCGCGTTTCTTGCCCGTGCTTCCGCCATTTTTATCGTTGACCCTCAACGTCTCCGCGACTCCGTCTTTCTCCTTGTTCTTCTCTGTTTTGGCCGGCTTTCTGTCCGTCTCGCTGTCCTCTTTCTCCTTCTCCTTCTCCTCTCCCAGAGCTGTCGACAGCGAGTCCGCCATCTTCGCCAAACGGTCTCATCTGCTGCCTGGGAGACTGACAACTGCGTCACACGCTCTGATGTCATCACGCCCTGCAGTTTCACCAAATGACCGGCAGATGTCGCTAAAAGGCCCGGTAAGCGTATTTCACACCTTGTTTGGTGTAACATTTTACATTAGTATTAATCACTTTATATTGCCTGTGTGTGAACGGACTGTAACGTAACTTAATGTAATGAGACCTTTCCAGACTTTCTGCCTATAGCAGCCTGTGGACTGATTTCTATGAAGAGGACTCTCGTGTTCCGGAGTCCCCAGCTACAGGCCAAAGGTCAGCTCCCCAATAAAAACTAAAGAAGAAGAAGCTTCTCACAGTAACTATCCTTTGATTCTATTATATTTATTGTACTTTTTGATTTACAAATATTGTTGCTATATTCTGTTTTTTTGTGCACCACCATCACCAAGTCACTTTCCTTGTATGTGCAAATGTACTTGGCAATAAAGAGAATTCTGATTCTGATATATAAAAAAAAAGATTCCCGTACATAAGAGTTTACGGAGAGTGTGGAGAGACGTCTCTCTTGTGTTTAGCATTTCTAAAACCAAATATACAAGAGCAAGAGTTTAAGGAATGGATTAACCGTTATTGTATTTGTGTGCTCTGACGTAAGCTGAAGACATCAGCATACTACTTACAATAGTAACCCAGCATTACTTTCAAAGCCACAGAGCATTTCATACTTTGTGGGGTTTAAAGAAAAGCTCCATTATCAAGAGCCTTTCCACCCTGTTGTATTTTCCCACTGTGAGGAGGACAGTCCTGGATGCCCCTATACCAAAATATAAATTTGAATGTAACCATAACAATATAAAAGTACCAAAACAAACATTGCAACATTTGGGCTTTTACTTAAGTGAAATCTTGAATGTAAGACGTTCACATGTACTTTATGAGTATTTTTATAAAGTGTTGCTTATGATGTATGAGTATTCTACCAAAGTGGAGTAAAAGTATAAAGTAGGCCTAAGCTACAATAGCTTAAAATAGAAATAATCCTTAAGAAATCTACTCAAAGTAAATGCATACAGTATATACTATTTACTTTAAACCACAAAAGACAGACCTTAATAAATAAGTGGAGTGTGCATGAATCAAGATGAGACAAGCAGGACTATTAATCCTTAAATATCTAAACTCAATGGTCCTCCTGTTAATGCTCTAAAATATAACGTGACCTTTAGTGTCTGCGTTACAATGGGCCGTATCTGTCATTCTGACACCATTAACTTTCATGATTTTATAGCTGCAGACGCTTCTACAGCCACCAATCACGATACATTTCCAGCGCAAAAGGCCAAATGGCAAAGGCTAATTCATCCGGGGAGAGAGAGAGAGAGAGAGAGAGAGAGAGAGAGCAGGGATAGAGTTTCTCCCGGTAACAGAACTCTTTGACCGCCATAGATTCGGTTTCTGCTCCTCTATGACTAACACATGCAGCATTTTACCAAGAGAAATAACTATTTTTTTTTCCTGATTATGATTCATTTCCAAAGTACAGATTAAACTCATGGTTATCGCCGGGTGTGCTTCGCGGTCGCTGCCCGGCGTCCTGTTACCTTCCTCGGGGCACCATGGGCTCGTAAGATGCCTTCGCTGTGGAAACGGATAACGTTCTCTGTGGCCTCGGTGCTCTGTATCGGCTCGGTGGTCCTCCTGGTCGTGGCCCTGTCCACGGAGCGGTGGGTCACCGGACGGATCCTGTGTAAAACCGGGGTGGACTTAGTGAACGCGTCTCACCCGGAGCTGGACCGGTTCATCGGGGACATTTACTACGGTTTGTTCCAGGGAACAAAGGCCAAGAAGTGCGGGCTCGGTATGAGGGGCTCCAAAATATACAGTAAGATCAAATACATCATCATTCTTGTTAAGAAACTGTGAAATACAGTTTATAAAAAAAAGTGTATTGTTTATTTAGATCCTCATTATCTGTATCAACGGGGCTGCATGGATGTATTTATCAGTGAAAATGCCAAATATATCATCTAACATCCATAGCGGAACATAGTATTATCACCTCTCCTACTCAATAATGCAAATTTACACCCTCTTGTGAAACAGCTCTCACCACCAAGAGCAAAACAAGTCCTGGAGATTACAAAGTTTAAAAACAAAAATCAAATATATCGGGCTGAATGTCTATGTGATGAAATAGAGCATGAAAACACAGTCTGGGGATGAGTATTTAAGTGTAAACATATAGCTTATACAATATACAGTATATAGTGTTACTTAATACCCATATTACCTATAGGTAGCTCCTTGTATGTTAAATAGCACAAATACACAACTGTTGCTTAGAGTATAAATGTGTCGCCATGAGTTCATTAGATCTTTTCTGTTTATAATAATTCTAATATTTATAGCCTGTCTTTTAAGTACTTTTCTGGTCATTTCTGCTTCATATAAACAATAAAATAAAACAACATAAGATGTGAGGATTTCCACAAGAAACATATCACAAAACAGAGCATACATGCTACCAGTTAATTTACTGACTTACATATGACAATACAAATGTATATAAAATGACACAATGTGCAGTGCATTGAACACACAGGCATAGCAGGCCACTCTTTCGTGCTCAACACACGCATGCACACACACATACATACATACATACAGCTTGGATGCTCCTGTTTCTCTCTCTCTCCCTTCATCTTGACGATACAAACCAGCTCACAAGGCTGATTATGTGTCAGTTTATGTGTTTCTTTGTTTCTGCCTGACGGTCCAGTCTTCCCAAAGCTCGTGCGGACGCTGAACGGTGGCCTTCACATGATGGTGATCCTCTTCCTGCTGGTGGCCATGGGCTTCACGTTGGTCAGTCTGTCTTTCTGCATTTACAATGCACGCAAGGTTCCCTACCAGAGCATCAAAGGGCACAAAGGACTCTACCTGTGGAACTTCATTGCTGGTATATGAGGCAACTTTTGTCTTCAGCCTTCCCCAGAAAATCTCCCTCAAATGTTGATTTTATTTGTTGTTGCTTCATATTTCCACCCTCACTTCTTCTACTTGCACTTCTGTCCACTTTGTACCTTACCCAGTTAACACCTCTTTCTGTATCACCAACTTCTTCTTATCTTAATTTCAATGCCTAGTATCTTCTCTCACCCCTCTGAGTGTTTTTTCTTTTTATTTCCCTTCCTTGTGCTTCTGAGCATTATTTTAACTCTCTGTTTTCCCTCCCTGACTTTTCTTGTCCTCTGTCTCCAGCTCTTTTCGGGGCGCTGGGCATGCTGTGTTTCCTGGCAGCCATGAGGCACCACCGTCTGACTGAGCGCGTGGCCAATTATCAGGAAAAACCCTTTGTGCTGGTTGTACTGGATGACAGCCTGGACTGGTCTTTCTGGTTGGGTGTTGCCAGTATTGCCACCCACTTTGCCGTCTGTGGAGTGGTTGCCATGAGTCGGATTAAACTTCCCAAACCGAAGATCAAGAAACCTGAAGAACCCACCATCTCTTCTCTGGACATGCTCTACTGAAGGACCAGCCAGGGAACATTGTTAGCATTTATATCACTGATGGATGACTAGAGCAAACCACAATGATTCACAGCAGAGTGAAACTAACCCTGTGCCAGTGCCCCCTTTACATTATGTGACTTTTAGGCTCATTACAGCCTCAATTGAGACTAATTTTTATCTAAATTCTCTCTCAACAAACCATTTTCCATTGATAATAAATGTTTCTTTGTCTGTGAAACTGGTTTACTTCCTCAAAAAGATGCTCTGACTCATCGTCGGATTAACCTGCCCTGGGACCAAAATGAGCCCCTGGTCCCCCATTAACCCACAGTCCCACTCTCTCTGTTTAATGTACATGGTTTCTCTGTGCTTGAGTACTGCCAGGCCCCAGATCTGCGGTGTGGTCATATGATAATTGACGTATATTAGATAGATAGTGACATTAATTTTATAAGACATATAAGAATAAAACTTAAATAATAAAAATTATTGACACTTGATTTTGACACAGGGGCCTTCCAATCTGGAAAAGGGGGCCTCAGAGATTATTTAATTAAGAATGTGATGCATTTTCCCAAACAAATGTTCAATTAAATCAGCACAAACTATAGCAGGCCTCAAGCTTTTGTGGCAGTTACTTGGTAATTCAGCCTAGCCTTGACTGTCGTGCACAATTATCTTAAAGTATTTAATCAGTGTGGATTGATAGAAAACCTGGTTTAGTTTTTATTTTTACATTAAATGATGACCCATTGATCTTTCAAGTCAAACACATTTTTATATAGTTCAAAATCACAAATTTGCCTTAGAGGCCTTTAGAGTCTGTACAGCATGTGACATCATTTTTTCTTAGACCATTAGTTCAGATGAGGAAAAGTAAACAAAAAGCCTTTTTAACTGGGAAAAAAAAGGAACAATTCTCAGAAAGAGCAACAGAGGAGGGATCCCTCTTTCATGCAATAGATGTTGTGTAAACAGAGTAGACAAATGTAGCCGTGGTAAACTTACAATATGGAGAAGCAGACTGTCAGTATTAAGTAGAGAGAGTGCAAACATTTTTGGAGTGAAGATTGTGCATCAGAGAAGACGAGAAGAAACCTCCAGGTGCCACCAGGCACTGATGGGACCTGGACTTTCAACCTTCCTCTTTAACACCAAGATGGAAAGTGTGCAGCTACGCATGAATACTGATTAATTATATGATCTTCTGTGAACAGAAAGATACTTTGATTTTCATTCACTTTAACTCAGTCAGAAATAGCTGTTATAAAGGTTGATATGAGGACTATTTAGTGTTGAAAAAGTTCACTTCGGCTATTATTAAAGGACTTTCATCACATGTGTTAGATTGGTCATAATCTCACATATTGAGTTGGCTGCATGGATTGGAGAATAATGTGAAAGCGTTTCGCTCCTTTCTTGTTGGTTTAAGGTGCTTCCTGTCAGAGAGGAAAACAACAAACATTTACAGAACACATCAATTAAAATGTTTGTTGGACTACTTGATTCTTCTTTGTGTGTTTGTCCTTTATTTGCTCTCTCCAGTAATATAATGTTCTCTTTCCTAAACTTGCAAATAGGAGGTCATGACCCAGTGAGGATTTCCTGATATTATAAATCTGTGATGAAAAAGTTGCATGTAGTGAACAGAACAAGAGCTTGGAGGGTTCAGTGTCTTGCTAAACAGTGTGCAAGTTAGTTCTAAGTATGACATTTATATAACGTGACCGACGTGGTATGGATATGTAAATAGGGAGTTGATTGAGGTTCTGTGATTTCCAATCTGAATTTGACAAAATACATGCATCACATATGCTGATTTTCCACAGCAGATTATCTATTGCTGTTTTGGGAATGTACACTCACTGATATTGTTAGCTGCAGTGTTGGAAGAAGTACTCAAATCTTTCTGTGCTTGAGTACTGCCAGGACCCAGATCTGAAGTGTGGTCATATGGTAACTGACGTACATTAGATAGATAGTGACATTAATTTTATGAGAAAAGAGGCGCGCTGTTGTCGCCTGTTGGTGACGTATGAAAACCGCGACGCAGCCAGGTCGACCCGCCTCGTTTTTGCACATGTATGCGACCTCTAAATCTCTGGCTTAGTGGTTTGTTTCGGGCATATATATGCAGAACAGGTGACAATGCTTCTTCTGAGGAGAGCTGCGCAGATTGCCGTGCGGACAAACAACCGCAGGTCGTTTTCTGCCTCACAGACTCACCTGAACGAGAGAAAAGTAAGCGGCTAACGTTAGCATGTGAAACGTTATAGCTGCGTTGACAGACCGCTAGTTCCATCAGGGACTCACGCAGGACTCATTCGCCTTTCAGATGCATTTCCTGTGTTGATGTGTGTCTGCAGGGTCTGGTGCTGGGAGTGTTTGAGGAGGAGGGAGAGGAGGGCAGCCTTCATCTGACAGAAGCAGCCGCAGGTTTTGACCAAACTCTGTCCGGGAAACTCGCCGAACTGCTGAAACTGTGAGGCTGTAATATCTGTCGGCGTCTTGTTATGTAATGACGACAATATTAACTCAGTTGCCAGTTTAAGTAGGTACTCCGAGCATAAACGCACTGTAATCTAATGCAACCAGTTTGAAATCCTACCTTCATAAAAGTACAGGTGTACAGCTTTTGTTGACAATCTTTTAGAGAGTTATTGAACTATGTGGTTATTTTGGGAACTTATTGGTAAAGCAAGATCTATTCTAGTCATAGACCTTATATGATGTGATACCACTTAATACATCTCTATTGTCGCTGTATGTATTGTTTTGTTTTTTTATATTTGTAGAAGCAACTTGCATACTAGAAAAGGTTCATTTGTGAAGGATTCTGCAAAAGATACATGTGTATTGTTTTAAATACACCAATATGTAAACCGATACTGCTCTAATGTAACTGATTGGGAATTAGGCAGATAGTGGGATCCACATTAATGACTGTGAACTGTGAAAAAAACAGTACTGGGGCATTCTTAATGGATATCATGCTAACACTGTGTGCCTCACTACCTTGTTGCATAGTTATTTGATAAACTGGTTTTGTTCTGTACTTTTCAGCTCTGGACCAGCTCTCAAGAATGGCAAAAGCAGAATTTTTTATGGAATCCACAAGGTAACAAGGTGTGACATTAGATTAACAGACTTCTGTCTCTAGACAACATCAGAGTAATTCGATTCCTCTCTGTGTCTTGTTCAGGACTTCCCGTGTGTGGCAGTAGTCGGGCTGAGTAAGAACAATGCAGGTGTGTGTGGGGCCGAGAGCTGGGATAGCAGCAAGGAGAGCATCAGACAGGCAGTGTCAGGTAAGACACATGGCTTTGCCCTTCTCAGTGCTGCCTATATAAGGAGTTTGTACCTGTCTGATATCTGTGTATTTGTTTCTGTGCATTCAGCTGGATGCAGGCTACTTCAGGACCTGGAGGTGAACCACGTGGAGGTGGACGGCTGCGGTGATGCTCAGTCGGCAGCAGAAGGTGCCGTTCTGGGTTTGTTTCACTATGATCAACTCAAATCCAAGAAGAAGACCAAAGTGACCACACAGCTTTATGGAAGGTAGCTGTAGCAGACTGAACTTAACAGGTATTTGACTCTTTGGTTAATACAGATGTATGTAGCATCATGCTAATTTTTATATATGTTTGTGTGTATTTGTTCTTAGCACTGACTTGGTCGGTTGGGAGAAAGGAGTCATGTATGCAGAAGGCCAAAACCTGGCGCGGCTACTCATGGAAGGTCCAGCCAATCACATCACTCCTACTGCTTTTGCCAACACCATTGAAGAGAAACTAGCGCTGCATGCTGAACGAGTCACAATAAATAAGAGGTTTGTGCTCCATTCATCATCACTGACTGCATTTTCAAGGACTGCAGTGTGCCAATTCCAAATATTCTATCACTGAAAATAAGGTCTAATCTGATTATTGATCCTTTTTGCACTCTGAAGAACAGACAAAGGAAAAGAGAATTTTGCCCAATCATTCATGTGTTTATGTAGATCTCAGGCTTGGATAGAGGAGCAACAGATGGGAGCGTTCCTCAGTGTGTCTAAAGGTTCAGAGGAGCCCCCTGTCTTCCTGGAGCTACATTACAACGGTTGTCCTGACAGCAGGCAGGCCCCGCTGCTCTTAGTGGGCAAGGGCATCACCTTTGACAGGTAAACAGGAATAATACACACTCCAGTTCTGGATCCTCTAAAATTTTTACAATGCCCACATTAATGTATGTCGTTTTGTCCCTCTCTCTGTTTGCTGGCAGTGGTGGTATTTCTCTGAAGCCATCTCCTTCTATGGATGCAATGAGAGCTGATATGGGTGGAGCCGCCACCGTGTGTGCATCTATTGTCACAGCAGCGGCTCTGAAACTGCCTATTAACATTATTGGTGAGCTTTTGGACAATATCGATCCTCCAATATAATTTTTTTTCTATCAATGAATGTGTCTTCATAAACATCCAGAGTCAATCCCCGTGGACTTCTAAAAATGTTTTTATAACTTTGAAACACTATGAAAGAACCTACTGCAATGTTAGTAAAGTAAAAACAAATCTTTTAGCTTGTCTGTTTCCACTGGTTACAATAAATCAGGTCTGGCTCCCTTGTGTGAGAACATGCCCAGTGGAAAAGCAACTAAACCAGGTGATGTTGTCACAGCCAAAAATGGAAAAACAATCCAGGTGGGTGGCGCCACAATGAAATGTGGAAATTTTAACCAGTTGCCTGTGTGTGTGTGTGTGTGTGTGTGTGTGTGATATGTTTGGACACTTACAATGTGTGTACTTATGAGCAGAATATTATTGTGTACAGGTTGATAATACAGACGCAGAGGGCAGACTGGTTCTCGCTGACGCATTGTGTTATGGGCACACGTTCAACCCCAGAGCCATTGTCAATGTCGCTACGCTAACAGGTGGGATTTAATTTATATGCACAGTGACACTGGTAAATAAAAACAACTTTATGTTTACATCACATTTACATCATGTTATGAGACTTGTTTTAAGTTCAACTTGACTTTTGTTTGATACGATTCAAACATCCTCTGGTGCATTTTTGCTTGTTTGGTTTGGGGGGAAAGCTGTCAATTGTCGAACTAAGCCCGCCTGAAAAGCTGCATCCCAAGGAAGAAACTGTCATGGAAGTGATCTGTTTAAGAGATCTATATAATTATGCAAAATAATTTGGTGACTAGCCATGGAAATACGTACCCATCAGGAATTTCAACCTGTTTCAACCTGCCAATTATTATTCAAGACATGAGGATCAGCTTTATTCTCAAGTATTTGTGATTATAATTTCAAATCTTTGTGACACCACAGAAGATAAATTGACACATAATGTGCAGGAAAATGCTGCATGACTTGCTGTCAAGTGGGTCCAAATAACGTTAATGATGCAGGATGACCGTCACCAAAACTGCCCAATGAATGAGTTGCCTGTCTATATGAGTTCATGTTTACGGCTCTTAGTTTGTTGGTAGTAAGTCGGTGCGAACGTGAAACGGACCAGAACTAAAAGACGAGTTTTTATGGACCAACTGAACGGAAACATTATCACCTCAGGCTGATAATGTTGCGCGATGAGATGAAAGATATGCAAATATAATCGGTGAATATTAAAATGTGTCTTCTTCTGTCTCCAAGGTGCGATTGATGTAGCTCTTGGCTCAGCAGCCACTGGAGTATTTACAAACTCTGACTGGCTTTGGGAGCAGCTGCACAAGGTACTGTGTCTACACAATAAACACACTCGCAGCACCTCAGTCTCTCAGCTCCTGTGTTGACTAATGGTGTGTGTTTGTGTAGGCTAGTGTTGTGACAGGTGACAGAGTGTGGCGGATGCCTTTGTTTCAGCACTACACCAGACAAGTGACTGACAGCCAGCTGGCTGACCTCAACAACATCGGCAAGTACAGCCGGTACGTATCTTGCTGCACTCGGTGAGCACCTGCAGCTCCTGCTTCAGACATCAGAGTAGTATAGGGCCTAAAATTAATCTGGAACTGTTGTCAGAACAAACAAGTCCTTAAGCCCAAAACTGCAAAAGTATTAACACTTAGCTGGATCATGACTGGTGAACCCCATAAATGAACGAGTGTTGATATAATTATGATGTTTTGGATGAGAACATGCAGGTTATTGTAAAATCACCATGATTGGTTAGTGTTATTAAAATTACATTTTTATAATGAAAACTTACCTATACTTAGACATGATATAATATACAACAAAATAAAAGTTTGTACACTTAAAAAAAAAAAGAAACAATATAGTTTTAGATGCTGTGAGCAAAAAGACATGAACTAAAAGATTCAGGTAAATTGGAATCATCCACCAATTATGCACACTGGTATTACATTCACTGGTAATGTCTAATGTTATATATTATACTGTATGTTATTTATAGATATCTTTATGATATGAGCAATATAATATACATAACTTTCATAACATGACATTATGTCCATCAATTGTCAATCTGTTGTTCCAGTGCATGCTGGGGGAGTTCCCAACACACCTACCTCAATGTACCTGCAATTACATGATCAGTACTCAATAAAATGAATGCTGTTCATGGTTTCTATTCTCTACTCATGCCTTCATTTCAAAATAGGAGTGCACTGTTATTCAAGATAACTTCATCAAGGAATAGGAATAAATCCATTTTGCATGTTGGCCTGAATTAGTTGAGCCAAATTTTAAGAACAGAATTTAGGAGTATAATCACTGTGGCTTTATTTTCCTGAATCTGACTGTTGTGTCTGTTTCTCTTTCTAGTTCTGGCGGTGCATGTACAGCAGCCGCCTTCCTGAGAGAGTTTGTCACAGCTCCTCACTGGGCTCATCTGGACATCGCCGGTGTGATGAGTAACAAGGATGAAATTCCCTACCTGAGAAAAGGCATGTCTGGAAGGCCAACACGAACGCTGGTGGAGTTTGCTGCCGGACTGGCCCACAATGGCTGAGAGATTGACACAGTATCAGATCGGACACCTGACTCTCTGACTGTGAGCTTCCTTTCTGGCACGATTGAACAGCGATCTCCCAACACGGACAGAAAGAAAGAGACCGTGGTTTAAAGTTTTGTAGTCCACGCACAATTAAACGGTATAATTTCCATGCTAGATCTCTGAAAATGTTGACCGCGATTCATAGCTGTATTCTGAAAACCACTCTGATGGCTTGAATGTTTACATACAGCTACTGCATCAATGTAATACAGGTTCAGTGTCTCCGCCACGCCGCTGTGATTTCAGCTGAGAAACCTTGAAGCTCTGTAATAACTACACCGTTCACATAATTTAGTGTTGTATAAGAAAAAAAACTTGATTTTAATAATGTGTGTGACACATTTTGTTATGGCTAGGGCTCTGCTGTTGACACCACGTGGAAGTGCACTACTTGACCTAAAGTGTGTGGACACACAAACATTATGCACCCTTATGTGCTTGAGAGGTTCAACGTTGGGCCATAAGTGCCATCTCACAGCCGGCGTTCATCCAATAGGCCAGTCAAGGTGTCGTCCACACCAAACTCTGATAAATGTTTCTGTATAGACCTCATGAGGGGACACTGTCATGTGGCCACACCTGAGGGGTCCCCACCACTGGTCTAAAATATAATTGTGTGCTGTAGCATCGACATTACTCTTAACTGAAACGAGCCAAACCACCAAAACAGCCCCAGACAAACAAAAATAATGCGAACATGGTTGTCAACATACTTTGGCCAGAGAGTGAACAGAAACATCCCTCTGTGTGCGCATGTGCTGGCCGCCGGGTAGACACTCGGATCAAGATGGCGTCGTCCATGAGTGGGATGTTCTCCGGGCAGCAGCCGTCTGGTGCACATCCCGTCGGTGGACCCGGCCAGCCGGGCTTCCCCGGTACCGCTACAAGGGCCCAGGGAAACACCACGCTGGTAGATGAACTGGAGGCTTCCTTCGAGGTAGGAGGCTAATGTGCTAACTTCCGGCAGCTGTGTGTGCTAACTGTTATTAGCTAATTTCATTAGCTATGTGGGGTTTACAGTTTCATCCGCTGGTGTTGCTGAGTCTCACATGGAAAACTTACCATATATTACCACGTCTTTATTAAATAAATCATGTGTAAATAACTGGTCTGTAGTGGCTAAAAAAAAAAGTCAGACTGGCTCGTTAGCTTCATCACACTCTGGGCTCCGCGACCTTTAACCCGACGGCTCCAGCTGTAACTTACTCTAGTCTCTTTTTTTCCAACTCTAAAAACCTTCAGGTGTTGACAGCTGACAAGAAAATAACAAATCTAACCCTTGCGTCCTTTGTGCATCTTGTATTTCCTAAGCCCAAACAGTAGCAGCTATGCTACATAACATCACAGTAACATGGCTGCATTTCTGGTTCCCTTTTCTGCAGCAGCGAAGACTGCAACTCTTTCGTTTCCCAAATAGCTTAATTAGTCACTTTAGGACTCATTAAGCCGCGTATACTTTGGTTTACTTATATCCTGGGTCTGTTTTCCATGGTTTGGACTAGGCAAAAGGAAACTAAACAATGTGCCTCCATCTTTATGGCCACTTCACGTTGCTTTATTCCACCAGAACAATCCACTCAGTATAGATATATAAATTTATATAGTCATAGGCCTTTTTCACAGCTGACATTTTGACTTTTATAGTAGGAATAAAACAGGTGTTACTAATAAAATATTAAAGGCGGCTTTGTTCCATTCAAGTGTCCCAGTAGGCCATGACAGCGTGTGACTCCCAGCAGCAACAAAACCATGTTTCTGAAACCAAAGCATCCACATGGAATTCAGCCTTCATTCATTTTTTATTATTTATGCCTGTGCTTTATCTGCTGTGACATTTCAAAATGTCTCCAGTAAAAAAGGTTAAAATATTTGATAGTTAAAACATATCTAATAGTAGTAGTCTGCACAGTAAGTGTCCAGATTTCCTTTTCCATTTGATAGCCCGTAGAAGGAGTTTGTTCCCTTGCAAACCTGTCCCAGCTCATTTTCAGATGGCGTCACCATTAAACTGAAAGCTGCTCTGGAATTCAGCGTTTCTGGCTGCTGGGATTTGGGAGATGTAGGTCTAGCATATGTAGTAGATGTGGGCTTTTACGTCGCACAAAATGGAACTGGCAAAGAAATGGTTTTCATTGGACACCCTCTAAGAAGACATCCTGTAAGACGCAAACACTAACTGCATCAATCCAACCAAACAACAAAGATATATATATATTACAATTTCTGTTAGCAATAACTTATTTCACATCATGCACATCACACACTGGCCTTATGGGACAAATTGTCGTGTTTCACAGTATGTTTTTGTATGAATGACTGCGGGCACCTAATGCCTATCAAAACTATATTAGGGATAATGTTTTATGTAAATGAAAAACCATATATTTATTTATGAAACAGTACATACTGTATGTGAATGCCCAACAGTCACATACAGTATGTATGTTCATAGGTCAACATACTTTTAAACACGTAGCCTATTATCTTGAATCTTCTCTTCCCAATTACTTAGGCTAGAAAGATGGTATAATTCAAGGGGAAACAGATTGTCATGGCAAAGCAACATTTGACAGAGCCCATCCTTGGTGGCCTGCTGGTTGTCATCCTTATTCATCCAGTCAGGGACTAGAAGGCTACAAAACCTCCTGCACTCAAACCCCAAGGAGCTGAATTTTGAACCACTCATTTAGAAAAGGGCAAATTTACTGATGCTGTTTACTCTGTATTTATTCTTCAGGCATGTTTTGCGTCCCTGGTAAGCCAAGACTACGTTAATGGAACTGACCAGGAGGAGATTCGAACTGGTCAGTGAAGCCACTAATTAGAATTTTTTTTTAAAGGTAGTTTTAGTTGATCTCATATTGTAATCTGTATATCTATGTACATCTGTTTGTCCGTTGATTGCAGGTGTTGACCAGTGCATACAAAAGTTCCTGGACGTGGCTCGACAGACGGAGTGCTTCTTCTTACAGAAAAGGCTTCAGCTATCTGTGCAGAAACCAGAGCAGGTGGTGAAAGAGGTGAATTATTAAACTGACTACTCATGTTCCTCACATTATAAGCACAAAACGAACTCCTGGATGTCCCCTAATCCTTGTTGAGAACCATTATCTGTGGTGTACCCAGGGTTCTGTAAAGTCTTGCCTTTATTTTTTTTAGACTTTAATTTGTGACATGCTGTCAATGTTTACATATAACTTATTTTTTTCCATTTGTTAATGTGCCGCCTCTCTTCTCACGTACTTTTTTTTTTTTTCTTCTCACTTCAGGATGTGTCAGAGTTACGTAATGAGCTACAGAGGAAAGAATTGCTAGTTCAGAAACACTTGTCCAAACTGCAACACTGGCAACAAGTGCTCGAGGATGTGAGCGTGCAGCACCGCAAACCCTCGGACCTCCCCCCTCCTGGACCTCTGGCCTTTCTGGAACAGGCCTCTGCGAGTCTGCCTCCTGCCCCTTTAAAACCAAACTAATGCACCAAATGTACGGTCACATTAGACCTGACCTGCAAGTTAGCTGCAGCCGGCTGGAGATTGCACCTACACGGGAAACGCATGCTTGCATTCGTCAATCGTACAGGCTTGATTTGAAGCGAATGGGAGGCAAACCGATTACATGCAGGACAGAAGTTTAACGTTACCGTACCGAAACACTAAAGAGTACACACACGCGCCACATGGCCGTGTGATGCCCACTGTCAACTGTCAACCTGTGAGAAAACCCAAGAACACTTTGCTGTCACTGCCCAGCTGTGGGGAAATCATGACATAAAATACTTTCATTTCAACATTTCAGTATTTTGATTTATGTAGATATTTCTGTTGCCGACTTTTTTTACTTTAAAAATAAAATTGGACTATTTTGAATCTGGAATGAAGTCTTAATTATGTTCTTTTTGTACAGTGCATACATATAAAAGTCAAGATCCAGGCTTCTTCTATGTCAATTTTGAACGTTCTCTGTTCAAGTCTGTCTCTCAGTGCCCAGATTTTACAGAAATGCAACACTAAACCACTGGAGATCTTCTTTAAACACCAAAGATTATATGAGACTTTGATGCGTGATTTAAAATATCCATGTATTTACATTAAATGTCAAAGTGAATGGGTCAAAAAAAGACCCTGCTCATAGCTTTTCATAGATGATGGAATTCATCATCCGCCACTTTTGAAATGAAATCATGACTGAGAAATTACTTCAGATAAGCCATGACTGAGCCTCCTGTCTCTAATGTATTCAGCGCCTTCACACCATAACAGACTTGTTCTCCCCAGATTCACAGCTATCGCCTGTCCACTGACAGCACAGCCAGACACAAATCTTCACAGATGGGCTCCGGGAAGAGCTTTTTGCAAAATGAGGGTCTGTGGTCGTGGCATGAGAAAACGGGGGAGCCATGGATTTATTGTTACATTTGCAGCAAATGGGCTCCACGTATCGAGATCGTGTCTAATTAGCTGTAGTTGTGTAGACTCTTGTCATGCGTCCGCTACTTGAACCGTTACCTTATAGAAACCCATTTCTGCCTGGAAACAAATTGATGAAATGTTGTGCATTATGAAAACACAAGTACTCGTAGTAAGTCAAATTTATGAGACACAAAGTCACAATTAAGAGAGAGTAAATTACAATGTTGAGGTAGGCATAATTAGGAGACATTAAGTGAAAATCACGAGATCAATATGTTTTCTACGTCAAAATTATATGTGAAGTCAGAAATATGACATTGATTATCAGAACGCAGATGGTACCTTATATTTCCAAGGTGGTGATTTATTACATACTAAATCAAAATGATAGTAAGTCAAGTATTATGCTATCTTCAATCTAGATTGTTACACAACGAACCTCTTTCTGTGAGTGTGAATTTGTATTTAACGTGCAGGTATTTCTATTTTAGCATCCAATGACAATCTTTATCCACTGATTTGCACTATTAATGTGCCGTATATTATTGGGCACTATCATTGTTCAGCATGTATACTCAATACATATCAGAGTAAAATATTCTCGTCTGTTAGTCTTTATTTGTATTCTGTAGTCTTTTTATTTTTATAAATAATTTATATGTATTTGAAGTTATTTGGCTTTTTATCGTTCTTACCTTTGACTTGTGCCTTTGTGGGTTTGTTGCTGAAACGCAGCAACCTGTCTAGATTCTAAAGTAGTCAAATGCTTGATTTTGTCTATTTGCCACGAGTGTTCGTATTTCCGAGTATAATGTCCCTCCGGTCTTCCACAGCTAGAGGGAGACAGTGCTTTCTTGTGAGGCGCCTTGGCTGCTCAGAGGATCGTCTTTGCCGACATGTCCTTGTTCGTGCGTTTTAATCAGCGATTGGAAAATAACAGGTAGCCTTGTGCGTCCGCCTCTCACACCCAGGAGGGAAGAGGGGAGACTGTAAAATCCAAATAACCCCCTTTTTTGTTGACGCTGCGGTTGATTTTTTTGTTTTGTTTTTTTTTTTTTTTTGTTTTTTGGGGGGGGGGGAGAGAAAAAATAAGCCGTACGCAGGCTACAACAGCCGGGTTTTAAAGCAAAGGG
>JAVQJF010045413.1:0-24445 GCA_036023855.1 Gadopsis marmoratus | reverse complement strand
AGATTTATATATATATATATATATATATATATATACGTATATATATATAATAACATGTTGTAAAATGTTAAAATTATATACTTTGTGTATGAACATGGTTAATTCTGACCTATATACAAATATACAAAATACCAATAAACCCTTTCCCAACTGTAACATTATGGTTAGAAGGTTGATGGCATTAAGATATCTGTTAGCTGGCGTTAACTGGTAAGCAGTAATGTCTAACCTTTGACTTTATACCACATCAATTAGTGTTAACTGTTTCTATATTAGCTATATGGTGAAATTATACGTGCCTTATTTGACTCGATTATAAAGTTAATACTGTCACTAACATTAGCCATTTCAAGTTAACTTGTGGTAGCTTGATGCATAGAATCCCTCATTTAGTTATCTGTTTAGCCAGATAACTAATGACGTTAATTTTGCTGCACTTGGCACAAGGCCAGTTATTTTAATTATTACCTAGCAGTTAGCTAGCGTTCACAAGTCTCACAACAACATTACTCACTTATTTTGTCAACGTTCTTCAAAAACCTCTCAATGTCTTCTTCTAGTTTTACGGTGGTTGGCATCCAGCTTATTGGTGCATTAACAACCTTCTGTATACTATCTATATATCTATCTATCTATATCTATATAGTTTCTTCTTCTTCTTCTTCTTGTAGTTCCACGGCAGTTGGCATCCATTTTTTCTTTGTGCTTTTGCACTGTTGCTCTTTTTTTGAGTTCTGACTTTATTCTCAGAAGTCTGACTTTATTCTCAGAATTTAAAAAATGTCAGAATTCTAAAAACAAATAAAAAGGAGATGTTAACATGTTTTAAATTGAGTCTATCTGGCTAACAAATATCACACAAATATTGGGGAGTGCAGTTATAATGAAATCTAAATAAGAGCTAATTAGCTAGTCATAGCTGGTGGTTCAGCCTGAGGCGTGTGAGTCTACAGTAAGTAGCTACCTGTAGCTAGAAAGCTTGGCTAGGCTACCGTTACTCAGAATGGCAGGAGCAGTCTTGTCTACACTGACGTACCACAGAAATTCTTCTCATTCTGTGTTCTTGGAAAAAAGTTGAGAAATTTGTTTCCTTCATTCTGCTGTATTATTCTCAGTTTTCTTTCTTTCCTTTTCTGGTAACCTTATTTATTTCTTTGAGGCATCATAGCTGCATCTGACTGTGAAAGCAGGATAGTGCTACATTCTGCCGGACAGCCGGAACAACTGTCAGACTCAGATCAGCAGCAGTATTTTTTTTAATCCTCCTGGAAAATGGACCAAACCACATGCATCGTGGGGGGTTCAAATGGGATGGTTGGCCAAAGATGTCTGCTCTGATTATGCATGGGGCCCCTGCCAAGCGATGCCCCTGCTGGTATCTTACTGAGTCAGATAAAGATTAATGCCAATTATATCCCTGTGAGTTCAGCACAAAGACGGGCATGGGCTGCATGCTAACTGTGACAGTTTAATATATGCCAGCCGGGTGAACCTACCAGCCTAGCACCTGTGAAGTGAGTGATCTCAGACTCGGTTGTTTAAGCACTAGAACTTGCATATTTATGACGACTCAGATAAAAAAAACCACAACATATTTTAAGGCCAAGTCCTAACCACAGCGGCATGGGTTTGATTTGAGGAGCCCTCATATGTAGATGATGAAACATGTGTTTTCCTTGCTTCACATAAGCTAGGCTAGTAGCATCAGCCATACCATGAATGCATTGAACTAACTCCCATTTACGGTCCATGTCACTGAGTTGCACTGCTGAGCTCAATGGTGCTGAGACAGCTTGCCATGCTGTGGTTGTGTGTTCTGCGAACGAGGTAGAACATCGCTCTCCCCTGCTTACACTAGCTAGTACAAGCTAGTGAGGACATCAAAGGAAATTGAATGTATTCTTTCCTGGATATCTGTAAACGTGTCAAAAAATGTTCTAATATTGATAAAACCGCTAAATGTAGGTGCGTGTGAAGTGATATCTTAATGAGCAAGGCTGGAAAGCAGTGCAGACAGAACAGATGACACAATGACAGTTGATCGTGCCTATCAAAATGTCCCTGTTGTAATGTGGTTTTTGTTTGGTTCTATACAGGAGTCTGACAGTGATGAGACCCGGGCACAGTGATCTATTGGAGTGCTGACTGTTCTCAGCAAAGATGTGCCTCTCTCTCCAAATGCTCTCCACCTTGACCCAGTGTCTACTGCCGTCATTGTTGAGGGAGGTATTGTAATGGACAATCTCCAGAACCTACCTCAAGCACTTTGCCTCTTGTTTGGACTGTCATACGCTTTACACGTGGACTATACCCTAAAGCCATAAAAAACACTTTCAGCTTCATTCAGAGAGTGATGCGTGGCTGGGGACAGAGCAAAGTCCCACCAAAACTGCTAACTCTTAATATAATAATATACGAGTGGTGACATTTGGCATTAGATCTCACTTGTTTTTTGACAGTGAATTCAGTTGCTTTTTATTGTTATGTTAACTAAATGAATGCACTCCTGTCAAAATGTCAGCCCATGGGTTCATCAGAAAGTTGCACCTAGAGGCTGCAGGTGTATGTTCATTCATACATGTGTGAGATCCAGAGTCATTACTCTTTGATATTAAATGCGCTTACTGAAAGAAGCCACTTTGCACATGTCAGCCAGTTTGGTCTATAAACTGTGTTATTGTTATTACAGAATTACAGCCGTGTACCAGTCCAGCAGACTCCATTGTTCACAATAGTTGGCAGAGCAGTGAGCATTTGGTGTTTTCGATTGTTGTTCTGAGGAAGTTAAACATATTGTTTCACTGTAAGATGCAAAACCTGCAGTACACATCTATTTGAATACCAAATTGGGTGTTTTACTAAATGTTTTTATTTGAACCAAAGAAATATCAGAGAGCATATTGTTACTGGACAGTTTTTAGTTCTTTCTGTCTATATTTTTAATTTCATTTAAAGGTGTGGTGTACAGAATTTGCCATGACAACAGCTGCACGCGGTCTCTTAAAATTGTTAGAAACCAGCACAATATAATTTTTACGTGGCACAACTAGAGTGTGCTTTCGGGCGTTTTAAGATGTAACAATATTAACCACTGCCAACTTGTGCAGACCAACCATGTTATCAACACCTTGTGCCTCTTCACCAACGTTTGTTACGAGCACTGCGCCAAACGTAAGCTCCTCCTACTGCTACCTCCACTTTTTAGAAGAAGCACCCAGATCAGAATAGAGGAATCCATTTTGTACGGAATAGTTCTAATACAGGAAGTTCAGTAATTGAAAATCCTTCGTTTGTGTGAATCATTTCAAGGGGCAACGTCAGTTATTGTTGACGAAAAAGTAAAAAAAACATGCATAATTGAATTTTGCACTGTAACTTGATTTCTTATGTGTGACTGTAAATGGAATTTGTTTTTCATTATTGTAGTTTGCAGCACGTAAGTTACACAAGTACCGCTTACTCAGTCTTTTTTAAGGCAATCGGTTTGCATGGTTTTAACAAGTAAAACAGATTGCTGTTCAAGTAAATACAACTGAGAACTCTTAAGTTGCGTGAGATGTCACATTAGATACCCCAACTTAAAGAAATGCGTTTGTTGGAATTCACACACAGTATTATTCAATTGAAATTATTTAGTTGCTTGAAGTCAAGAGTCCATGCAAAGTAAATTATCAGGTACAATGTACATGCTTGTTTTAGTTACTTAAACTCAAGTGTAAGTGTACTATACGAAATAAGCCTTTGTTAATACAACATTCAATACCTATTCCACTTAACTTCCTTTTAAGACAATCGGTTTGCATGCTTTTTTTTTCTAGTAAGGTTATACTAGAATTTGCAGGGCATGTGAGTCTTGCTGCAGCCTTTAGCGGTTTATTTTGCACCAGATCTTTTTAAGGGAAACAATATCTGGCGTGATCCGGCTGTCATAGCAACGGGATCCGTTGAATTTCCAGAATGATGATTCAATGATAGATTAGAACATTTCCCTGTTTCCAGCATTATAAATAAGAGTTTATCCCCCCAGTTATATCATGCAATTGTGTTTTAATGTCAATATCTGGCAAGAAAATGTGTTGTTGTAGCCTATATGACACCACAGATCTGATATGATTGTGTATAATTGATCCCTCATAATAATAGTGAATGAATGGACATTATGCAAACATGCTGGTCTGTAGGTCCACATGCCCACACTATCCTCAAACACACTGGGCTTTCCCAGAATTTATCAGTGCAAGTCATTCAGGGACTGAATCTATTTCCTGAGAAAAGATGAACCCGTTGTCCCAGAGGAAGCTGATTGGGGGGGAAGGAGCAGTCCAGCGTTGCAAACTTTCAGGAAGGCTATTTATGATCTGCGTCATGTGTGTAGGGTTGAAGGCCAACGCGGATTTCATTAGCCCGGACCGCTTCCTGCGGAAAAACTAATTATAGCGCTCATATGCAAAAGTGGAAAAGACATTAAAATTTACCGGCGAGGGTTCCAGCCCGTTAAGCATCAATTTCACGTTTAGTGAGCAGGAAGTGGACATCTATGTTAAATTGCCGGGCAATCCGATGATTTGTCTTAATGGATGGAGACAATGGCCTCGTTGTGGGTGGAGCCCCTAAATCTTAACAAATTGGAACAAGGTGCATTTAAGCCTGTTGTTGTTGTTGTTGTTGTTGTGATTATTAATGTTCAATGCAATTATTATTATAGAAGGATATTGATTGAATAGAGAAAAAACATCGTTTCTAGCATAAAAAGTTATTATGATTCACCTAATGAGTGAAAAGAGGAAGGTGGTTCCCTCTCCGGTCATTCCATATATATATATATATATATATATATCAGAGTGGTGGAGAGAGGGAGGGTGAGAGAGAGAGAGAGAGAGAGAGACGCGCAGAGAAGGAGCGGGTCTCTGCTCTGCAGTCTGAATCTTGGCGTCGCACAGACCCGAGACGATCTCTGTGGCCAAGAGCTGCGATCCTGGGGGGCTACACACACCGCATCGAGTTCTCCCTGCAAGCCCTGCGACGCGATCACCGACCGCACTCGCCCCGACGTTCGGCTGAGAACTTCCACAACGAGGCGGGTTTGTCTCGGACGATCGGATCATCTGTGGCTCTTCAGTCAGTCGCCCCGGTCGTCGTCGCCCCCCCCCCAGAATCTCTCGCTCTGGAGGCGAGTCAGAACGTGGATTATCGGCACCGCAGACGTTGCCTGTAAACGGAGATGCGTTAAAGAGGAGGGCAGAGAAGCGCTGAAGGAGGGATCTGCCGCTTCTGGACGCGCGTCCGGTGAGATCAGTAACATACGCGGAGCGGACGAAGGATAGTCGGGACCATCAGTGACCACTTGAATCACGTCCCCCACCCCCCCCTTTGATTTGCCTTCGCTCCTTTCTCCCCCCCCCCTCCCCCTTTTTTTTTTTAGGTGTGAAATCTATCTTCTCAGACAGAGACTCTGAACCCCTCGGTCCCCCCGCATGACATGGTTCAGTCCAGCTGCGAGATCCGAGCCTCCTCCATGCATTGGGATTTTTCCCAGCGCCGACACCGAGTGAATCTCCCTTTCTCGACCGTCTGAGAACTATCGTGCCTGCCTGCCTGCCAGACCAGAGGGGGGGGGGGGAGAGAAAAAAAAAAAGCCCTGCCATGACCGCCGCTTCAAACCGGGACGGAGCAACGGGACTTGCGAGGAGACCGGAATGCGCATGCAGGAGAGGGGACGGGATACGTGTTTTTGCTCTAATGAATTCGGGAGCGCAGGGGCACCATTGGAGCCGGGTTCTGTTCTTATATGTGGGGCTGCTGGCCGCCTCGGTGAAGGGTAAGTCTCCCCATCTCTACAGCTGAACACATGCACAGTGCAGCGGGCTTAGAACCCCCCCCCCCTGCCTCCACCGCCGAGCCCTGGCAGAATGCAAATCAGCATCAGCACCACGCTAAACATCGCTCATCCTAAAGGCGCGTTTAGGATCAACCGGCGCTGTGATGCCGCTGCTCCGGCACCCAAAGTTATTAATAGAGGAGGCGGCTGGCTGGGTGGCTATTTTGGTGGCAGCAGATCCTCAGGAACTGCAACTGTGCTTCTCCCGTCTTCCCTTGGACTCTGTTGATGCGATGCGTTCTAAAAGCTTGTGTGTGTGTGTGTGTGTGTGTGTGTGTGTTTTTTGTTGGTTGTTGTTGAGGTAGTGGGGTGGAATGAATGAGCTGCAGGCGGGTTTAAAGGGACACCTTGCGTGAATGTTGCCTCTCAGGTGAAGGCTGTTTGCAGCGTGAGGAAACCAGGTGAGGTGGACAAGCAGGCGGCTGGTTAAGTCTGCAAGCCGGTGTGTGTGTGTGTGCGCAGAAGGGGATGTTCTTTCTCAGTTCGCCATAAGATTCTCCACTCGCCCAAGTAAACATCAATGAACAACATTTTGTGTGCAGTTTCTCTCTTTCTTTCTTTCTTTCTTTCTGTGTGTGTGTGTGTGTGGGTGGGTGGGGGGGGGGGGGGGGGTCCTAATTAACTGGCTGGGTTTCCTGTCCTTTATTAATTGCAAACGGAGCCGGACATTCAACAGATTATCGTCACTGTTAATCTACTTTCACGTCGTTACCGAAGGGAGAGTCTCGGCTACTCATCCGTGATTTCTCCCCCTTCCTTTCTTTCCTTTCTTTCCTTTCTGTCTCTCGTTCCTCGGCCGTGGACGCTCGTGGCGTCCCTTAGAGCCCTGGGCTTTTCGGGTAGGAGCCGCAATGCTTCCTGCCACCCTCCCGAGCAGGTCCTTTCCTCTGATCACTGTCCTGGCTCCGCACCGCAGAACGGGCACTATTTTTAGCCAAAGCCCAGAATGCTGCCACGGCCACGATATGAATGTGACAGTGAGTCATGGCATCTGGGTTCGCCCACTCACACCTTTGCGGTCCGCGGAGTGCGTGGAGACATGGGCACCGCTCTCAGCAGGAGCCCGTGTCGCCTCATACTGGGGCGTCAAGCGCTGTTCTGCAGAAACGTCACGCAACCCCCCCCCCCCGCGTGTCTCCCACCAAAACAACTCCCACTTGTCACCCACCTTTGATCGAACACGCGTCACCAGGCTCACCACGCGCACAGTCCCATTGGTTGGAGGCTCCCTGCTTTGTGTGCGTCCAGGGAGCTCTTTTTATTTTTATGGCCCACTCTCTCGCCGTTCGAGGCTACCTTTGGAGCCAATAAAGCGACTCTTAACTTATTGCACATATTTAGGAAGCGCAGGGGATGGTAGGCTATCCATCTAACCCCCCTCCCCCCATCCCCGCCCTCCGCTGTAACAACGTTTACTTTAAACGGCGTCCGTAAACATGTTTGACTATCTCGCGGGCGGCGCCGAGGTGGTCTGGCGCGTCCCCGGGCGCCGCAGCCGCCAGCAGTTGCCCCATCCTCCCATGGAGCGGCACCAGAGCCCCGCGCTATGCTGAGAGGCGGAGCGGAGGCAAGAGGAGCCCCTGGGATGGGATGGTGGGGGAGGAGGGGGGGGTTCATGTCTCACGCCTCTTACCCGCATACTTTACCAAACCAAGGCAAGACCTGCCGCTTAATGCAGGTGATGTTGCACGTCGGGCCAAAGGGGAAAAAAGGGTTCGTTTCCCGGCTCTGCTTGGCGTCATGGCGCAGGTGCTTGCTATGCGGTCGTCGTTCGTCAGCCAGCCTCACTTTCGCCAATTATCCGCCTCACTCGTAACCCGATTATCAAACACGGGGACGCGTGGGAGGCGTCGCTGACAGAGAGATATTCAGGAGGGCAGGTCCCGGCCTCCCCGAGATCCAAACCAGCTGCCCCGGTGGACGCCGTCGCTCAATAAACGGACATCAGCCTCTATTCATTTAGTAGACAGGAGAGGATGCGAAGGCCGGGGGGGGGCAGGCTGACAGTGACGGGCGGCGGCGCGTGCGGCAGCTCGCTCAGCGTGTCCATTTTACGCGCAAGCTCGCGCGTCGTCGTCGTCGTCCTCTCCACTCAGCCGCGCGCCCCTTTATGGAAAGGTGCTCATGATGCAACTCGCAGCAACGTTATGAGGACCGGAGGGCTTGATGCGCCTTTTCCGTTTTCATCTTTCTGTTTTTTGGCCTCGTGACGTCCATATTCGCACAGTCATGAGGAGTAAAGAAAGAGGCAGGGCGGAAGTGTGTGTGTGTGTGTGTGTGTGTGTTTCAATAACGTGTAAGGAGAAAAGCATTTGGTATGAAGTCGTTTTTTTAAGTATATAACAGAACAGGGCCAACTCAAACTTGAACACGTTCATTTTAAAGGATGCAAACGGATGCAACTTTAACTGGGATCACCTGTTTGGAATTCAGTGATGATGATGATGGTGATTCAGTGAATGAATGATCTATTTGATGCACAAAAGAATGGCCGATGAGAGTGGAAGCGATTAGTTTGAACAGACTTTCTCTGATACTTCCAGTACAGGGATGTTCGTGGCTTTGTTATATCGAAATAAATTATTCATCATTTTGCTGGGGCGGGGGTGGGTGGGGATCCCAAAAACCCTAGTTTGGTGACATTTCTAGCACCCCAGACAGCGAAGGGCGCAGCTGAATTTGCCGCTCAGCTGGTTCTCTTCAGCACCAAGGACAGCTCCCCCCAGCCAACAGCCTCAGCAGCAGCTGCTCCTCTATGGAGGGCTAGCTGGCTCTATATGAATTGGGATTTCTCCAGTGTTTTCATGGCTTTGAACCCTCAATTAGGCACTTCAGACCCCTATTTGACCAGATCATATCACACGGCTTCTGCTGCTGGTTTTAAACTGAATGTATTAACTACCTTTAAGGCATCATGGGAGGGATTTCTACACAAACAACAGTCATACTCATACATTATCTCACTCACGTGGTATGTGGAGTTAAAATGAGAAGTCTACTGACAGTAAAAGACATTTTTTTAAGGCAACAATGTCAAATATGGCCTATTCTAAGCCTTTCAAATGTGAGGATTGCTGCTGCTTTTCTTTGTTGGTTGGATTAAACAAGTCAGAATGCTTTAGGATATTGTAATGGCCATTTTTAAGCATTTTTTAAATGGTACATTTTAAGCAACCAACCAGCAGATTGATTGATAATTAAACTAATTGCTAGTTGCAGCCCGAGTATGCAGTTTACTATAGTGACATTCCTCATTTTTGCTTGGAACTGCTTAGGATCCTCACTCAGAGATCCACGTGTGGCTCCCAAACCCCACATTGTAAAGCACAATCATGGAGGCACTGGGTAAGATATGTGGAAGCTAAACTAGAGTTGGTTTAGTGATCTCGTGAACACGTGATCATGTGGATAAAAATGCTGTGTTGACTTCCTGCAAATCCTTTAAACTTGGCAAACGCAGATGTCCCCTATTGTGTCTTCTCTTTCCCATATGTGTTTTTCATGATGAATATACGGGCACCTCACCTCCCTTTTGTTTCACACCTCTCTCCCACACGTCTGCCTGCTACTCTCAATCTCAAATCCTCCGCTACCTGCACGCTCTGTTTCTCCCATCTGCTCTCTACATTCACCGTTGAGCAATAAAGGATGGAATGGGAGCTGAGAAACAGATGACATTATCTATTTACTCAAAACAGAGACACGTCTGGAATGCAAAGCAGATGCGTATTGCCGCAACATTACTTCTCCTACTTGAGCGAAGGAGAAAGAGCTGCGGCATGGGAGAGAGAGTGGTGGTCAAGATAAAGATGGAGATCGTAAAGAGGGGGCACGGGGGAAGGGAGGGGGGGCAGATGCTGCGAGGGGGAATAAGAGACAGAGAGGGGAGAGAGTTGGAGTAGAGGGGTGATAAGCTTACAGCAGCTGAGAGATAATCGCGGCCCTGCGTTTCTGTGCCTTTTGAGCGCTGGGTGATTTCCCTCTCTTTTGTAAAGTATCTATTTGGAGGGCTCATTTTCTTATCAGGCATCAAGCAGACTCCTATTTCAACAACGTAATTAAGCTGAGTCTGTGAGTTGCCACCCCGATTCACTCTTGGATGATTGGACTAAAGTGTTGACAAGCAAGTCATTAGCTGGCTCAAACAGGGCACCCGAGGGACAGGATACGTGTGTGTCCATGTGTGTCTGTCCGAGGGTGCGTGCGAGCACATACGCAGCTTTTAACGTGTTGCAAACGCGCCGTCCTCGTGAGCACCTTTGTTTCCCACATCCACCTCCTCCTCTCTCCGTCGTCCCCTCGTACCTTCTCCTCCTATCCTCCCAGCCCGCCGCCACCCACTCCTCCTCCTGCCGCTCCTCCTCCTCCACCCTCTTCTTCCTCCATCCTCCTCTCTGGTGATTCACACTGTCATCTGTCTCCAGATGGCCAGAGCTCTGTCACTGTGCTTCGTCACACTGATCACAGTGACTCACACACACACACACACACACACACACACACACACACTAATTCATGTCGCAGACTCCGCCCCCCCCTTCCAAAGAAACATTCCGAAATGCATTCATGCAGCTGTAACTTGCATGTGTACGCAGCTTAATTGACTTTTTGCAGACATGGACACACACACACAAACACAAACCAGACCATAGACCTTATGAACTTAGCCAAATGCACTTTTGCAGAATTTATTGATTAAAGTGGCACTCAGTGAGATGATGAGGGACATCCTATTCCTTTTTAATACAATTCAATTGCTTCCACTATGTCGTCTATTAAAAACTCAACAATGGTTTTAGAGTTTGATAGTATTGCCATAGTAAAATAGTTTGCTCTCATTAAATATAACGCACACACACATGGAAACTGTGGCATTTATATTCGCTGGTTGCAAAGTCAATAGTTCAAATCTGACACAAGCAGAGGAACACCTGGTGGAAAGCACAGATAAATACTGGTTTCCTTAAAGTATGACTCCCAGCATGTCCTTGAGCATGGCCTAAATTAATAAATGTATGTTTTAGCTGCTTTACCTTTCCACAGAATATAAATCTAGCACTATTGCTGCATTCTGGCAGGGTTCACATTCTCAACATAGTCCTGTGAGCTCTTCTGTTACGCTGTCTTCTGGTGTTAGCATTTCTAGCAGCTCAGCTCCATTAAAGACAATGGATGGCGGATGGAGCTACAGCGAAGTGCCTTGCTCAAAGACATGTTAATAATGATTCTTTTTTAATTTCACTTCTCCTACCCATATATCCCAGTAGAAGACATCAGAAGAGCTTGGCTGTACCGGGCTGCTCCCAGATGTGTATACGTGCAACTACTGTAACAATTGTGCAACTGCCGCGAGGCAAGACATGTCAGGAAAAGACCATACGTGATCAGTCAATCTTCCCAGGATAACTACAGGTGAAAATGAATAAATAAATGAAAAATCCAGAGCTTGCATCATCCTGAGCCATGCATGGCAGAAAAGCTATAACAAAGAAGTCTCAATCTTGTTTCAGATCCTCGTCTTCCTGGAATTAAAAAACATGGGAATTTGCTCCACCTACTGTAAATCCCCTCAAAGTGAGAGACAGATGTAGATGCCCTGTCTGTCTTGTATAGACACAAAGCTCAGGCAGCGATTTCTTTAGCTTTGCGATTTACACTGTTCTTATCAGATGTCAGTGATCCCAGAGATTGAAGATTAGATCCTGGGAAGGAGGTATCTTGTCCTTGTCCTTGTCTTTACTTCCTTTCCCCTGCTGCTTCTCTCTCTCTCTCTCTCTATTCAACGTATAGGCAATCTGTCAGTGGCCTTTTCTCTGGGAAAGAGGCAGAGCCGTCATGTGGGGAGAGTCAGAGTGTGTGTGTGTGTGAGTGAGTGAGAGAGAGAAAGAGAGAGACAGCATATTTCGAGCATATTTACTTTAACTTATCTTTTTTTTTATCTTATCTTTTATGGCTAAGAGTTAGATTTCAGAATTTTTGGATTAGCGTGGTGTGGCACAAGTAATGGAAGAATAAGGTTTAGGTTCAAACTTATAAAATGCAGTCAAAGAATAGTACTAAGAGACTGTGTTGTGCCTAGTAACTTTCTGAATTTATAAAGCTACTTTACATCTCTTTTAATGACATTCAGGATCAAAGAGATAAATGTTTGCTGAACATCTTTTATCTGAATTTCTATGCAAATTAAATGCAACCTTGTGCCTGGAATATGTTTGGAAAAATGATTTAATGTTGTTATCAACTGTATTATTTTAATCAATTATTGGACGTGCTTGCCAGTCTGACACACTGCCGACATCTGCTTTTTTTTTCTGACAATCCTAATATCTTGAAAAAACTAACGACACCGTCTTCAGTTCACACAGACATCGCCAATGCAGAAATTCCTAATCTAAAGCTCTCAGCCGTGTGGAAATGGAACATGCAGAGGCAGTAATTTCTTTCATTTCAAATAAAGCCCATTAAGGCAGATTGTGGTCTACAGCTGACACTTGAGCCTTCCTGGGGGGCAGTTAGGATCTGAGTTGACAGGTTAAAGCATACTACAGTAAGTTGAAGTGAGCCTGAATGATCGTCGGCTGCTCATCCATCACTCAGTGATAGGCGGAATAGTCCTCCTGGGACAGTCATGACCTGACCTTTGGATCAGTGTTTCCTCTTTGGTTTAACATGCACTGCTCAGAGGGGATCAAATGATCATGAATGCCCACTCACTAAGACACATAGATCAACAAAATGTCCAGGAGGATCATCTCATTAATTTAACGCATCCATAATTGCCTTACCCCACCTCCTGTGGAAGGTATTGATTTGGTTAGAGTCCAGAAAGCGTCGTTTTCGCTGATTTCTGGGGCAAACACGCCGAAGGATGTAACCAAGATTGACTCTTCAGCATAGGTTCAGTCCAACATAACTCAAAGAATCCAGCTGTCAGATGTGAGCAGAATGAAAATGAGGTGATAATTGACTTTCACTGCTTCGCACATTAGTGCACAAAATGGCGCTTTCTCCCATAAGTACTGGGGAGACAGGAACAGAAAGCTGAAATAATTTTGAGGCATGTGTGTGTGCGTGCGTTTGACGTGCATGTGTTAGATTAAGTGTTAAGGGGACTCACGTAATAATAAATAATAGAGGAAAGGGATTTGTCTTCATACGGTATGTGTTCTCCTGCTTCCTTGTTGTCACAGGAACAACATAGACCTTCTGTGACAGGAGCAGTGAATGAGGCTGTTTGAACTGCACTTCTCTTCTATGCGTTTCACTTCTCTCTCTCTTTTTCTTCTTCACTCATGGAGTAGAGGGTGAGGATGGAGCTCCACTTACAAATGTGCTCAAACTCCAAAATACACACACAACACATAGACACCAAACCAAAGGGATAAATGTGCAATTACCACCATCGTGCATGGGGAGGAAGGCCCCAGTCATTCCGCAGGCACTCCATGATATCTATATGCCTAGAGCTACGAATAAAAATTGCAAAGTTAAAGCCCAGAGACAACCAGCCTATAACGGCCAATCTGCTGAAATACAATGAAAACCAAGGCCAACAGGAAGTTAAAACAAAAGCCCAAATTAAAAAAGACAAGATGAATATTCCATATAAAACAAATTAAAACAATATTGCAAGAAAGAAAGACAGCAGTGGCAGGTTCCTACAATATGAGCGGAGACAATGTTATGGATGACTTGCAGGTGTTTTGGTCAATTTGCCTTTTTGCAGTGAATTTTATTTCAGGATACGCTAACTCGTGGCAGATGCAGTGTTCTCAAACGTTCCGTCTGTTTATTTTAAGAACATAAAAAACAATTGGTAATTTTAAAAAACAATAAAATTCCTTTCAACAGCTATGGGACATATTCACCCACTCAATGTGGCCTATCACATTGCAGAACATAAATATTTGAATGCATAAAAACAAATTGCTTAACCTATACCTTAACATGCGCTTGACTCTGAATGAACTATTTTCTATTGATCAGCTTGAAGTCTTGATGCATAGATTGCCCAGGAGCTGTTTTGTTGATAGCAACACCAACTTACGCTAGGTCTATTTAAATGTATTGATAAGAACAGGAGGTACTGATGAAAATAATACGATGAAGAATACACAATCTACTGTATCTTTGCTGAATCAGTGTGAACTGAGTAAAATGCTATGTAATTTTAGGGATGGGCCAAAAGTGTGTGGGTGGCTTTTTTTGGGTGGGTGGCTGGCTTGCAGGTCTTTTTGGCTGGCACGATAATACTGCTGGTTAAATATGACCCAGCTGGAGGGAGCTGCCTGGCTCCCCCCTTCTCTTCCTCTCTGTCTGAGAGGACACATGCTCCATTGTGCCTCTTGTTGCCAGCCCAGATAACAGTCAGCAATGTGTGCATGCACTCATGCAAGCGTGCATTTCTGCATGCACGCTTTCTTTTACGTGTTAGCATGCAGCCTCTTTCTTTCTGCTTTTTTTAATGCATTTTTGCACGTGGGTGTTCATTTTCTTACCCCGCACATTTCACCTTCCAGCTATGTTGCTGTAACAATGCGTTTTTGGGTGTTTGCGAATCTGTATTAACTGTGTGTTGCCAAAGTCAAAGAAATGGCAGAGCCTGATTCGTGAATGTCACAACTGGCCTTGTTAGCATGCTATAGTGTGATTTACAGCTGAGAGTGTATGTTGGCATTCGCATTTGTTTTTGTTTAAGCATCCTCTCTGTATGTGTTTTCACAGATCGCTGTTTCACTTCACATATTCATGCAGCAGGAGGCCATTCCAATCTTCAAATGTGCAGGGGGGGGTAGCTAAGTGGGAGCAAGCCTATTGCAAGTGCCTTCCACTGCATTTGGCTTTCTGTAATGGCAGACGGTGTCATCCAGGCCCGGACATTAGCCTAATGTATGGAGGCACTCACCCATTTCCATTATAATAGCGGCCATCTAGAGGTTAATTCGGATATGATGCGGTCAAGCCACGTATATGCGCTGACACGTCAAGAGACAAATGGTGGTGCTGAGAGGATCCATGGGGCGGAAGGGTTTATCTTCACACCAGGGAGGTAGTTACTGGCACACACAAAACATTTGGTTGTTTGTTGAAGTTTTCTCCTGGGGTAAGTTATATGTGTAATTTGTTACGTGATAAACCCCAAGAGATGCATTTGTTTGGTTGGAAATGATTCCATGTTTGCACCAATGTGATGCTCATTTAGTATGGATATAGTTCTTAATTGTTAGGTTGTATGTAGAGAACGATCCCATAAGTAGAACACAAGCCCATCAATTCGGAGGTCACAAAGTTTATTAGGACGATGAGGTAGATGGTTCAATGGTAGATGAGAGAAGCAGAGAGAGGAGCCGAGCAGAGCTGAGTTTAGTTGGTGCTGAATGGACAGGTCCAATCCGGGGATCTGGAGTCTAGGAGTTGACGGGGCGGGGCGGGGCAGAAACTCAGGCGAGGGACTGATCTGAGGCACAGGGAAATGAGGTTAGTCGTAGGAAGATTTAATCTGGTTACTAACTAAACTATAGAGAAGCCTAACCGTGATTACCGCCCAGGTAAAAGGGACGCTCTGGCGATGAGTGGAGAGTTGAAGCAGAGGTGATTGGAGGATGAGCCACAGCTGTGCCTGGTAATCAGCTGAAGTAGGAACCAGGAGTCCCATCGCCAGTCCCGGGCCACACCCACAAGCACAGAAACAGACAACACAGATGGGGAGAAGGGAAAAACACAAGGGAAGGAGAGACAGCAATAACCACAACACTGATAGACCACACGTATGAAGGCTTTATGGTTTCTCTTGAGAATAAGGAAAGAGCTGAACTCGTTGATGGGGGGGGACTTGGAATATGGTCCTATATCTCAATTCAACGGGTGAATGCCTGGTTCTTGTGGGTGAGGTTTCCTTAGGGCTAATTGGAATAATTGCATAATTGTAATTTTCTGTTGATTTATCGTTTAAATATTTTCTGAAGTGTTTCCAAGCTCTGCAGCCTTACATTTATGGACAATGTCATAGATGCACTGTGTCATGCTAAGGAATATTGGAATTCCAAAGGACCTTTCTCAAACATCAACATCAAACTTTCATACGTAGGGCACTTCTATTATTGAATGTAAGAACAGGATGGTCTCTGCATCTTTGTCTTTTGTCCAAAGCTAAACTTGAATCGTAAATGAGGGTACCAGACAGAGCCGGGACGGGATAAAAAGAAGGCAGTCCAGAAAGGAGATTTGCAGTTTTGTGTTGCAACTATTGTTTGTGTTTTTATGGTATTAGTTGAATGTGATGTTTGGATTATTTTCACCAAGATAAAGTGTCCATAAAATGACACTACACTTACCCGGGGTATAGGGATTACACTCATACACATGCAGGCAACTGATACCTCCATATGCAGACATGTGTGCGCACTTGTCTCATTTCAAAACCACATTACGCGCGCACACTGCTAAAGCATCCCACCAAATAGACCTCTAGGATTCGCTAACAGTGCAGATTAAGCGCTATCTTGCTGTGAATGTCACACTGGCTGTCTGTGACCTCAGCACAGAAGGGCAATGAAATGCGGAAAACAGGTAAAAAAAAGCTCTCCACCTATATGGTCTTCCTCCCCTTTCCAACTCATTTACTCCCATTGGCCGTTGCTCTTCCTGTTGTTGACCTTCTGACTCACGCACTGCGTCCCTCTCTTTGCCGTCCTGCTGCAATTTCCTATTACCCCTAGCTTGTCCCTCATCTCACCTTTGCTTATATTATTCCTAATGTCATGTCTTCCAAATCTATTTTCTCATATGTCCATGGATTCAGTCGGCCAGTCACTCTACTTTGTGCCTGTCTGCCCTTCCTCGCCCTCGCTCTCTCACTCTCCTTTGGTCTCTCCATGTCTCCTTCCTCTGCTCTGAGGGGTTTGCTGTCCTGCCAGAGTATAGCACAGTGACCAGCGATTCATCAAAGTGTCACAGCGCACTGCCGCAGCGCTGTATGCCCGCTACTAAACAACTGCTCTGGCAAAGGAAACAATAGCTCGTAGACACAAACGCACACACACGGGTAGAACCTGGAGCGCTGCCCCAGCAAGGTCATACCTCTCCCTGCACACCCATTTGGAGGCGTGCACACTGGAGGTGGTGAGTGCCAAGGGGATGCTGCCAGTGGCACAGTGGGCTAAGCAGTGGACAACATATCTGTTGAACATCCACAGATATCAAGCATGGTTAACATTCCAGCACAAGCCAATGTAAATAGTTCCCAGAGATATGCCGGTGGGGAAAAATACACTGACCACTAGAACAAGTTAGCAATTTTCCTAATTGCTGAACCAGCGTATTTGCTGCCGTTCCATACTCTTAATGGTTGACCTGAACTTGCACAACTTGGCAAAAACATGACCTTCTACTTTGCTGGTGGTCTAGTCAGAGCTAAAACAGCATGGCCAGCAGTCTGTTTATGGGGTCTCTATGGTGTGTCGGTGGGGTCAACTGCAGGATGGGCTGTTCGCTGCAGATTTACACTGAGGGGCTTCACAGAAGGTCACCAGCTTCCAGCAGCTAATTTCATAATGCACCCTGGGTGAAACTTTAATAATTCAACTAAGCCCCGGGTGCAGAATCTACTCAATCAAAGGCTCTGGGTTTTCAAAGAACAGCGAGAGTAGTCTTGCTGTACCTTGGTTTACCTCAACCACACTTGTATCTTTTGGTGAAAAACTATTTTGTGCATAGCTGTGCAAAGATCCGAGAAGAATATGGATTAGCATGTCTCGATGCCGTAGTGGAGCAACACCATCCCCGTTATTACTTTGTAATGGGAAGGAAAAAAAAACTCAATGATGTTGTAAATCGGTCCTTAATGCTCACAAGAGTGCATTCTCAAGTGAAGTCTGATGTGTCTGTTTTTTTTTGTCCAATTCAATTCTGCCCATCTATTTTTCAGCAAGCATGAAATGTTTCTGGCCACAGCCAAAAAAGCAACCTCTCTAAAAGCACTATCTTGGTCTTTTATCCCAGATTGCGAGCTTCATTATCGATTTAGGAGTTGGTCATTTGGCACAGGTGCTCACACTTTCAAAATAGTATTCATTGGAGCTGGGGAAGACTCAGAAGACTTATTCCCTGTCATGATTTTTTTGTCTTTTTTTTTTTTCCTTTTTAGCTTTGCTATATAACGGAGCCGGCTTTCCTGCCTGGTTAATCACCTGTCATATATCAACATGTACAGCATGTTCTGTCCCTTAATAACACATGCACTCAGATGATGGGAAAAAACCCCTCTCTCCTGTCCTTTCTTCTACTTTGTAGTGTTTTCATCTTAGCGGCTAATACTGAGGAGGGCTATTACACTCTAAACATGCTGATTTCTAACATGAAACATTTGACTGCTGAGCCTCAAGATTCTCAGTCACAGGCCCTCCTTCTAGCATTTTAATTTGATGCTGAAACTGATTAATAACAATTCAGTTGCTTTATCCTCCCTGGGATTGTTTTGTAATTCAGCGCAGCCCACACATCCTGACTCATTACTCATGTGCAAGAGGTTCACAGTCCACTCTGACCCCTATCAAGCTCGGCCACCAGGCCGCTGTATGAGCCATTGATTGGCATTTGTCTGATAAAGGCCCCTGTAATGAAGGAGATGATGAGGAGATTATTGACCAGGCTGTGTATATGAATGTCAGGTAGGAGAGGTGGATTTGGAGGTCTTACCTGGATATTAGTATTGACCTGATGTTAATTGGGAGGGTGGATGCTCATTTGCCGGCCCCGTAATGAAATATCAGATGGAGATAGCGCTCGCTTTGTTCTTCTCTCCTATCACTGGTTAAAGATGAGGACTGAGAAAAGACACGAGGAAGAGGAGTAGTACACACTGTGACGCTCAGTTATTTTCAGCACTCTACACAGTCTAAAGGTCATATTTACTTACTGCTAATCTCATTTTATGCTTTTCTACACATATGAAACGCTGAAAAGTGACGGCTGAGAGAGGCCCCTGCCTGTTTTTCGACAAGACAGGCCCCTGGGAGTCAACAGTGGCATGATGGATATACTGTGACCAGAGATGCTATTATCCTCCTGCTGCTGATGCCATCCAGACCGTCTTTATCTTTACCACCTGACACTATCTCCCATTTTTCCCCACACACCCACCCAGCCACCAAAAAAAAAGAAAAAGTACAGTGAAACCATTTTGATGTGCTACCTGGAACCAAAAGCTAATATTGGTTTTGTTTGTTTGTGTGTGTGCATGTGTCAGCTAGTGTTTCTCCAGCAGCAGCTCAGAATACAGAAACACCATGATGTGGCATGTTGCCCCTGAAATCTTAAACACTGGGCTTTACTTATTGCTGTCGTCTGGCTAACCAGGGATTATCCGTGTCCATGTTTATGTTTTTCTTCTCTTTTTCTCTCAGTACTTTCTTTAAAACTGTTTTTATTCATTTCGTTTGTGAGTAAGACTGATGTTTCCAATCTGCTTTGCGTTTACCCAAAATTTGTGATTTACTGCGCTCAAGTAGTTGTAGCCCATTTCGATGCGTTGACACAGTTATGGATATAAAGGAACAAATCAAAAATCATATCTTCTGCGAGTGTTGCATTGTTCGTGTTGTTGAATAATGTGGGTTATGCGGATAACAGATGTCCTCCAATTATACTCTCCTAATTACATTTTAATCAGGCTGCATAATGATTCAGGTTTATTGCTGAAACAAACAAAGATAAAATACAGATCACTGGTATAATATTCTGGCATGACATGCTAATTTAGTCCCCTCTATGAGGACATTTATTTATCCAGGTCCCTTTTGTGTAACCTTAACCTCCCTTATTTTAGGTTTCTTCCGCAAAAGAAAACGAATCTAAAACATGTTGCATAACCATCGTTGCCAAAATATCTCAAAGATCAAATGAGCGTGTTATGAAATACAAGGTGGTATCCAGACATACTAATTTGTGCATCAACTATGAAAAGACACGCTGACAATATGTAGAGCTACGCAAACTATAAATGCAAGCACACTATCTGTCTACATTAGGGATTAATTACAACTATATCCCTAACATTGATTAAAAGTCTCGGCTGTGCCCAGATCAGCCGAAGACGAGTCATTTAGCTTGGGGATTCAAAACAAACACACACACACACACACACTCCACACATCCACCCGAAGCTCAGTGCTGATAGATGGCAACACATGGCATTGAAATTTAAGACGGAAGGCAGCGCAAGTGGCTGCCGACAAAAACGCACGATGAGTACAATAAATGTAGTGCTCGAGTGTGTGTCTCTCATCTTCTCTCCTCCAGCCATGTCATGTATTAACGTGGGAACCCGATGCTAATGTGGTGAAAGGGCCAGCGAGCGAACAAGTGTGCAATGATGGAGGTGGGGAAAGCTGGGAGAGGGTGAACCATTTAGCACTGCTATATTAATGGCTTATGCTGCACGCTCTAGGTGATAATGGATGGTGCAGCGTTCGGTGCAAACTGTTTGACTGTGGGTGTGGGTGTGTGTGTGGGGTGGGGGGGTAGATTTGTATAATTTCCATTCTTGGTTGTAGAAGAGTGACTTTTATTTGGTTTAATAGTCTTTTAAAACTTTCTTCACTCTGCTAGCTGTTCTAATAAACTCTTAAACTCTTTTAATAACCGCCCATTTCTTTTTCTCTTCACAGCTCAGAACTGCAGTTACACACTACACAGTCCCAACGGGACAATAGAAAGCCCCGGCTACCCCTACGGTTATCCTAACTATGCCAACTGTACATGGGTGATCGTGGCGGCGGAGCACAACCGGATACAGCTCGTGTTTCAAGGCTTCGCCCTAGAAGAGGACTTTGACATCTTGTCTGTATATGACGGGCCGCCCAGCCCGGGGAACCTGCGGACACGGTAAATATGGCATATTTTTTGTAGACGTTGTTTTTTATTATGTCACGGGTTATATTTGACTTGAATGCTGACAGAGATTTTCATGATGTTGTCCTGAAACCCGTGGGAAACCCAGTTTTTCAAAAATGTCGTCAACAATTTGACATTTGAAGCATAGTTATTTGCAAGTGAATGGCAGTGTGTTACAATGGCAGAGGTAAGATTGTGGAACATTTAAGGGATAATTACGGTTTATTACAATATTGGTCATAAATTCATAAATATGGAAATCATTCCTATTGGTAATAATGACACAGCATCGAGCAAGTTAACCCTCCCAAATTGGCTATTTTTGATCATAAGACACTTGCAAAAAAGGACATAAATTATTTATCATGTTGTTGGCCTGTCAGATTGCTTTGTAGGTAGTGAGACACCGTACTTTTACGGTTTCAGTGGGGTACCCTGCTGTGATTTCTATCTGGGTTATTTCATCTGAGAGGACGCTGCTTTTGATAAAGACCAAAAAGAAGAGAGTCTAATCTACTGAAACATATTTTGTCTGTATATGCTTTTAGTCCATGAAAGTTCTACTTAGTGCTCGTGTTCCACAGGCGGGGTACAGTGGGGGGTAGAGAGCTGAGATCTGGGAACACTGATACTGCAAAAAAAAAACCAGATAGATGGCAACAAACATGAGCATTCAGAAACGGTTTTAAACAAACCCGTATATTGGTAGAGAAAGTCGGTTTGTTGTAAACATACTTCACACACTACAGACTTCCTGGTTCAATGTTGAGCTGTACTCGTAGTTGAGTGTGAACACAATGAGGGCTTATTGGTGACATTTTAGATTCACTCAATTGTGGTTTAATCGCCATATAAAGTGGTAGCTAATCTGGCTAAACTCCTGTTTACAACTTGTCTGTTCGTCCGACCTCTCACCCCTTATGATGTGATGGGATGTCACGGTTTTCCCAGAGCTCAGCAAGTACTGCAGTGAGTACGTTGTTGTTCTAACTAATTACAGCGATAGCCAGTACAATTAAATCAAGACTCAAGTTGTATGAACCTGAAAATGTTCTTTATAGAGTCATTTGGACTTAAAGGGTAATTCCAATATTTTTAAACTTGGGCACAATTTTTACATATATCTGGGTCTAAATTACTAATAGGTACAAATTAGTACAGGTTAGTAAAGGTTTTGGAATTGGTCTAGTGGGTTATCTCAACCGGTTATCTCCTCTTCACCTCTAACGAGATTTCATAGCGAGACTTCTGTTTCTAGTTAAACAAAAAGGTACTTCCTCTTATACAAAGATGTGTATCTCCGTAGGGACCCTTCCATAATGTTGTAGTGTACAGGACTGGAAACTGGAAAAGAGGCAAAACCATAATCAAGACTATAGTTAGCAACAGCATTCAGCGGCAGCTCAAGCAGATCCTTTGGTGACTAATACAAGACTGTGACTCCATGGACACGGTGGCAGCATCCAAGGTTATTCACTGGGTATTCTGCACACATTTTGTGCTTCAGAGGGTGTGGAGACTCAAACAAAGCATTTCTGAGTCAACAGCCGCATCGTTGCGCCCTGCGCTAACATCGCAAAACGGATATATTGTCTCTCTGGCTTGCAGAGTTTCATCCTCACTAAGTTTACACATTTTCAACCATTAGGGATTTTAGAAATACATACTGTTTGGCTGAACTGCCATCTAAAGAGCCAGATTTGCTTGTATTAGCTGCAAGATACAGCCACATAGCTGCTATTCACTAATGCATTTATGTATGTCGGGATATTACTGCTTGCAGTCTAATATCTGTCAGACCTCTTGGCAGGCCCTCACTTACAGGCTAACTTAATTAGTGACCATCTGATCAGTTTCCGCTCCACCAAAGCTCCTGTCAGGTTCTGCTACGGGCTTGTCCTTCCAAATAGTTTAAAGCATACTATGCAAGCCCTCTAGAGACAGGTGAGAGAAATATTCTCTTTTGAGTCTCTGTCGGCCTCTCTGTTTCTCCCCGTCGATACCTCTCTCTCACCCTCCCCTCCCCTCCCCTCCCCCGTGTCTCTCATTCTGTGCCAGTGGTGCCTCCACTGCATCTCCCAGCAGAAAGCGAATGAAAGAGAGAAGAAAATCCATTATGGATTGGTGTTGCGCTGTTCTCCTCAGCCCTTCTCCTTTTTGGACCTCTGGGCTCTGTTGTATATTGAAGCTCCGGCGGGATGGGGGGGAGATGAAATTGAAAAGAGAGAATTGGGAAAAGGGGGCAGAGAAAAGGGAGGAAAAATACAGAAAAAAGGGAGAGGGAGAGACAGACAGAAAAGCAGACAGAGTGTGGTTTGTAGCTTGTTGTGAACACAGATCTCCTTTAGATTCTGCTTGTGTTGTCTTTGACCGGAGTTCCTCTATTTTGAAAGGAGGCATTTTGTAACAGTGAGACTTCGAGCTTTATCTGTGAGCGAGCTTGGGAAGGCTGGGAATAAGCCAGAAGCAGCTCTCACCAGTCAACAGCAGTCTGTCAGGACACACGTGTATATTTACACACACACACTCATAGGCAGGTTTTCACACACACAAAGATGCACGGATGATAATTCAGCCATCCCTTTGCTCTCATATCCCGCTTGTGTCAAAAGTAATTTTATTTCCATCTCTCTTGCTCTTCTTCCTCCAATTTCTCTCTACCTTCTCTCATTTCCTCCCCGCCCAATTTTATTTTTTTATGCCTTATCTCGTCTGCCTGTTCTCCATTTTGTGTCCTGCATGCTGTTCTTGCTGAATTTGATCAGTCTTTCATGCATAGGCATGCTATAGTTTGTGGAGCGTTGGGTATTTTCCTTTAATCTCAAGTAGTCATCAAAAATGAATGTTTTGCCTCATTTCATGTTCAGATTCCAGAGAGAGAATCCGATGGACATTTCAATTGCTTGAAAGGGAAAAAAACAGAAAAGTATAAATTGCAAGCACAAGCTGCTGTCGATATTTGATTGCTGTTAATTAAGCAGAGCATTTGTTCCAGAGATGGCGTTGTGATTAAGTGGTTAAATAAAGTGCATCTGGTGCCCTCAGTGTTGAGGAAGCTATTAGTTACTTCAAACAGGGTGAGGTTGAACTGCAGAAAAATTAACCTCAAGGTGAAATCAGTTTTAATGATTTAAGCAGTTCAAACGTCTATGTAAAAAATGGTCCTATCCACATTTTTGTGACATCATATAAAAACATACTGGGTGTAAATTTAAACCTATTCAACTTATCTGGATCATTCATTCAGTTGCACAGCAGATTATAAAGGACCGTACCTCTGGTATTTGTGGGGAATTTTTAGCATTCATTATCTGCAAATACTTGACGGGGGATCTCATCAGCTTGGGAAAAAAGCTTGTATTCACTCCTCAGTCCTCCTTCACTCCTCCATCAGTTTATCCACCCACCCTACACGTCTGCGCTGCGCCTACAGCTACAGCAGGTTGCCAGATGCAGCTGCTGAGCGGACAACAAAACTCAATGACGCCATGCACTGTGTCTTGCTCTTGCACAGCGAGAAATAGTTACACCACGTAACACTCACTAAAGCCACTGATTTTCCATCCATCCATCCATTTTCCACCGCTTATCCGGGGCCGGGTCGCGGAGGCAACAGGCTAAGCAGGGTTATCCACACGTCCCTTTCCCCTGCAACGCTTTCTAGCTCTTCCCGGG
>JAVQJF010045410.1:0-17806 GCA_036023855.1 Gadopsis marmoratus | reverse complement strand
GATCACCATTTGGCTGTGGTCGAGTAAGATTAACTTAACTTTGTTCAAGAACTCTGGAAAATACCAGGCTTCTTTACAACCGGTTTTTGGAATTTCCACTGAGGGAAAAGTGGATTTTTTCCCTTTTTTGAGGAACTGAAAGGCGACCAGCTTCCCTTCTCCTCCTTCCTTCTTCGATTGTCCACAACCTTCTGCTTTTTCCTCCACAGCTGCATTTGAGGACCAAAGCAGACGAGCATCAGACAAACAGACCAGACCACCAGTAAACTACTGTGGACCAGACGGAGTGGCCCGTCCAAGTAAGGCTGATATCTGGGCAGATTTAGTTAGTTTCTTTTGTGAACGCTAAATCTTGTGTTTTGATGCTATATACCTTGTTGAGTGCTGTTTTACCTGTGTTGATGTTCCTTTGAGAATCTAACTTAGTCTGACTGGTCATCCTTCCCTTTCAGTGGCGGTTTTGCTCATTTTAGTTGCATGTGCCTCTGTTTCTTTGCTATCTACGTTCCTTTCACTAACTTCACCCCGACTGCATTGTCTGCCCACCATTTTAGCTTTCACCTACGTACACTGACCACATGGTCGTTGCTCCTCCATTTTAGCTTACACACACACACACACACACACACACACACACACACACACACACTACCACTTCCCCACTAGCTAGATTTTCTGTTTATATTTCATTGTGGTAATTCAGATAGCCTTGGTTATTTGTTTATTACTCCTGAGGTATAATAAACTTGTATATATTATAACAAGAAGTGTTCCTGAGTTTCTTTGCTTGGATGTTGCCTCTGTCACGTCAAGAACCCCTAACTTTCTTTAGAGAACAGGTATTTTGTGGTGTTTTAAACCTAAAGGTAATTGCATTACTGTTGGTTTTCTGCGTGCATAATCTAATGAGTTTCCCTGTTTTGAGTATTTTAGTTTAGTATTAGAATATCCACTTCAGGGTAAACCATTGAGACTTTTGATCAATTAATCCGCTATCCGTTTCCCTTTGTAGAAAGGGGCGGTGCCCTGAGGGACTTTAACATTTGTTGAAGTTATTATTCTTAATATCATGTTGGACACTGCTTGTGTTTTTAGCCCAGTCAGACATTGGTGTAGTTGCCATATTCTGGAGTTTGGCAAGAACACAGTTATCATAACTAACCCAAAATAAGGCACCAAAGACTAAACCACTGGAGCTTCAAATCTACGCAGCTTTTGTGACTCGCTCAGGATGTCAGGTGGGCTCACCTGTCTGTCTGTCTGTCAGTGTCGTGTTCCAGAAGTGCCGCAAAAGCTTCACTGGCATCATACTCACTTCCACATATCTGCTGAACTCAGCACACTCACACATACACATGTCCTAGCTATTGGCAGTGACAGCCAAGGGGTGTGTGTGTGTGTGTGTGTGTGTGTGTGTGCGTGCGTGTGTGTTGACCTCACCAGAACTGCATGAGTGTGAAGCTGCTGGTACTGATGCGCCACTGTACTGCAGTCTTGCACTATAACACACACACACACGCGGATACAAAAGCAGACCCATGCACTCAGGAATACAAAATTCAATGCCTCAGATACACACACACACACACACACACACACACACACACACACACACACATTTACATGCAACTGCAGCAAGACTGTGTAACACACACACACACACACACAAAGAATACTTGTTAATGCAGAGGTCCCTCGTCCTCCCTCTCTCTCTCCCCTGTACCTCCAACACACATACGTACAGTGAAAGTACAAACACTGCAGAGATGTGTTATCATGCCTCAGCAAACACAGCTCCTTCCCAGTTTGATAGAAACACTAACAGACTGCAATATAACTTTACCTTTCTTGTGCTGCCATGGTCCCACCCTCACTCTGGTTTCATTTTAAACCTGGACGATATTAAATCCAAGGCCGATGGAAGTTTAAAAAATATTCTTAAAAACATTATTCTAAGTGCTACTCGATACCAATATATTAAGTGAAAGAGTCCCTGTTGTCTGGCATTGGTGTAGAGCGAAACATATACACACTGTATGATTTACACATGTCAAAGTTGTGTGAATTTGTCATTAGAAATGTTGAGACAATGTCCAGACAATAATTACAGCAGCTAAAATATGTCTTTAAAAACCCCTCAAATGACAGCTTTTGGCACTGCACTGAATGTTTAAGCGTAATACAAACACATACTGTAGGATCAACTGAGGGACATGTCAGCCTGTAAACGGTAATACAAAAAATGTCCATGTCTACATTTGAGTGCTAAAAGCCTATATTTCTTAAAGCAAAAAATCCATTACAGACGAGAAGTATTTGATAAAAAGGGGATTTCTTGGCACCCTTTTAGTCCGACTCTAAGCCCAACCACCATACAGTCCCAATTTTAAACAAAAAGAAAGTTTTGAAATCTCAGCACTCAGCCTATGTAATGAGTCATTCATACAGCAAGAACCCCATCAACTGTGCAGTTATAACTGTGGCCATTCTGTGCTGCGAGGGACTAAATATCTTATTTCAAATAAACACGAATGTCATTGAGAGGACATGGCGTGCGCTGCAATTTGCAATGAGAGACATCACATTTATAAGGCACATTGTGCATGAGCTACCCGAACTAAACGCCAAAACGTTAGCACACACCCAAACTTTCAAACGCCACATGTTTATTCCAGGGATGGTGGCATCGTGTTTGTGCATCATCTTCCTGTTACTGCGGGCCCATTTACAGTGCACGTGTCATTTCAAGAGCCTTAAAATCCAGATGCCAATTAATAAACTTGCGTTTGCACAGTTTGTCTCTTTGGGCCAAGAGCTTCAAATCGGATTGCATTCAGCTTGGTTTTCCAGGGCTGCATGTAAATTGCAGTAAGTCCCACTCCAGTCCTGAGGGTGGTGGTTGTGCACCCAAAGCTGTTTGGAAACCTCCAAAAACACCAGAAGAAGAATAAGGTTTACGCTATAGCAGTTTAGTCACAGCAATAACTATTTAGTATCCTTCATGGTGTACCTCTAGGGTTGGCAGATCCTTATGTCTCATCTCAAAAAAGGCTACTTAACTAGTTTAAATTCACACAGAAAAAGAAACTAGGAGTACCGTAGGTGCTGTGCAAAAAGGAGCACGAGGAAGAAAGACAAGGCAGAACCACGGGTTCGCCCTAACTGACATTGCGGACAGATGAGCTTTTGGTCCCCCTTAATCAAACATGAGGCAACTGACTTCCACATTATTAACACTGAAATGAAAGGAAAGGCACAACTTCCCACTATAGGATCCTAGAGACAAAGATAAACAAGGTACGAGAGAAAGAGGGATGAAAAGAAGTAATAAAGAGAGAGGAGGTTTGAGTGTAATTATAATCATTATTGTTGCACTGCCAAGGCCACAGACGTCAAAGTCTATAGTACAACATATACATTTATTTTTACATTTGACAGTAGGCTAACTCCTATTAGGCTGCTATGTCATTGCCAATGAAAATGAATATTCCCCTAATATTCCGCTTTACATGCAGATGTGCATACTCCGGCTGCGTTATCTAAAACGAAATACGCTGTTTGCGCGACCCGCATCAAATAATGGCAAGTAATGGTGGTACGTTAGTCTGTATGTAAACGCAGCCACTGACAGCTAGACAGGTTCACATTCAACTCACTGGACCAGACTGTGCCACTGGCAGGGTGCTAATTCTGTGTGTGTGTGTGTGTGTGTGTGTGTGTGTGGTAATGATGCTAATACAGCACTGTCTCCAGGCTGACACAGCTTCAACAATGACGGGAAGAGAGGAAGCCGGAGAGAGAGCGGGTGGGACGGACAGAGACTGAAAGAAAAAGAAGTGCTATCAGGGGGGAAAAGCAATACAGATAGAATGAATGAAGATGAGGCCTAAAAAAAAACCAGGAAGAAAGATAAATTGAAGAAGCCTGAGAGATAACGACAAAGAAAGGCAGCCCTACAGCTAATTTAAGTCTAGACAGTGCTGGCCAAAGTGTCGAAGCAATTACACTTAATCTTTGAAGTGCACGCGCACACAAGCACACATGCACAAGCACACACACTCCTAGAAGGATCCCTGATGGCCCTGATAGATAGAATCAAATCTGAGGAGCTTGTAGTTTCTGCATTTTGTGCAGTGACGCTAACAAAAACAAGTCCAGGATTATCACTGGGCTGATTATCACGGACTATGACTAATATCGAAATCAAGCCAAAGGCCCTACATCGATGCAAAACATGTTTCGGTATGCCGTGCCCTACGCTGAACATTAAAAAGAACATTCAATTCCAATTTACAATTGCGGTATTGGTCAGAAGGCTCGAAAATGCACTCAAATCATAAGACAAAAAAACAGGTTCCTCCCTTCATCTTAGCAAGCCAAAATGGCAGGCTTTATGGGAAATGTGCTCTTTATAATAATAAACACTAGTTCTAACAATGACACAGGTAGAAGCTATCATGCTCACTTGTTCCCAGGAATTTTACAAAGTTGTTACACGCAGACGCTTTAGACAACCATTAATTACTTTTTCCGGTCCCAGAAGTGTCATGAGCATGAACATACTGATGTAAAGGGGACTTTACTCAATGGTACAGACCCCAAGAGGAACTAAAGCGACTACATTCTCTCAGTACAATGTAGAAACTACAACAGTCCCTTGTTAGCACAAATTACAACCCTACTGCTGAAGTTTGAACAATCCCCCCCTTCTATATAATAACCCATGTTTCTGTGTGTCTGCAGGGCCTTTGTGTCTGCTCTATTTAATCCTCCAGCCCGGACGACTCCCTTATTCTCCATCCTTCGCTCTCCTCTTCCTCAAACCCTCCAGTATGTTCTTGTCTATATTACTCCTATCTCAATCTCCCAGCTCTATACCCTTTTCCTTCTGCCCGTCAAGCATCCACTATTCACTTCATTTGCGTCAGGCAAACATGTTTACACCGAGCTTATCCCATCTCTCTGCAATGTCGTTGTAGAAAAGGAACGGGTCACGGCAAAATGCTCCAAAACCGGTTACGACTATATGTGCTGGGGGAGAGACCTGTGACATTTTGTGCTAGTCCAGTAAAGACTGAAGAGGTGGGGCTAATTAAATGAGCTGCTTGGGCTATCCCTCTGCACACTATCCTAGCCACTGACGTCAACGGGCGTAGTCGCAGTTGTAAAGAACTTTAAGCGACAGTTCACCACTGAGATCCATCATCCTCCAGGCAACAACAAGTATTTGCCTACAGCTGATGAACAAATCTGATGAGAAGCATCATCTTAAGAATAAGACATTTTTTTGGTTAGGTTCGACAAAACAGTGTCATCGGCTGCTGTGGCTGGCGGCTGTGGCTGAGGGAGTAGTGCGGTCGTCCATTAACCCCAGGGTTGGTGGTTCGATCCCAGCCCCTGCTGTCCACATGTCGAAGTGTCCCTGGGCAAGACACTGAACCCCAAGTTGCCCCCGGTGGAGGCCAGCGTGGCAACTGTGTCCCTATTGGTGTGTGAATGGGTGAATTAGACTACTGTTCTAACTTAGATTACTGTTACAGCGCTTTGGGAACCGTTTCGGTTGAAAAGCGCTATATAAGAAAGAGTCCATTTACCATTTACCATTTACCATTACCCAGCTAAATCTAATGCAGTGCAATACAACTGTGCTGTTGAACTACAGTATATTGTTACACTTACAGGTATTTATTATTATTGTTCTGGGATTGGCTATACACCATCACAGTATTTTATAACCTTGCGGTCGACAGCATCAAAATGACAACATCTACTGTATAGGGTGTGAATGGCAGTATCAAAAGACAAAAGAAGCAATCACAGAGAAAATGGGCATAAAGTTGACTACTTACTTGCCAAAACAAAGCTGAATTACTACAATTATTACAGAGTGTACATGGTGACAAAACTCCTTTTTAATAATCTGTCATTTTGATTTTACCTAACAACTAAAATTATACCCGACAAGACAACAAAAGTTATGAAAAGGTAGTGAGTAATCAAATTGAATATGTCATTAATAATTGTGCACCTCCTTTAATCCATTAAGGATGACAGAAAATCTCAGACTGGACCGAGTGAATACGAGAAACGAAGAAAGGACCATATCTCCCACTTCATTCTCAGACTTGCCTACTGCCAAACGTAAGTCTGTAGTTTCTATAGAGTATTTGTGTCAAATAAAAAAAAATGCTGCTTAATAATAAATGTACATTTCCAATGGTATCTTAAAGGGAGGATCTGAGACGGTGGTTCATGCAACAGGAAGTTGATCTTTTCCGCTACCGCTTCAATGTTTTGTCTACAGAGCTAAAGCCTGAATTTCTTCACAAAAATAATCTGAAATATGACACGGTATGTTTTTTATTTTTGTTTATTAAAAGTTGTAGGTAGAACTCTGGTTTATAATGTCACCAACAATACTGTCTCTACTTGCAAAATGGGTTCAGTTGTATTGTCACTAGGTGGAGCTGTTTGATCACTGTAACTGGACCCATAAATGTTATGATTTCCTTGAATGGTGAATACATGGTTTAAATGTTTTTTTTTGGTAGATTTATTTGTGAGCAAATAACATTTCAGAGATGATAAATGTACATAAATGCTATATTTTTGACAGCCACAGTGATCCTGATCACACAGGAATAACATTATACTAACAGGGTGTCTTTAGACCCACCTATGGAAAGCACTGCAGCAGGTCTTTATAATATGGAATTGAATACTTGAAGGGAAAAAATGAAAAACTATTTAATAATTCATCAACACATAATGTGTCACGCCAGGATTAAAATGGTGCGTTTATCTGTTTATAAATGATGTTTAGTTTCCATGAGACTCAACCTTCAATGTATTAACACTGATAATGTTCTTCAGTGTCACAGCTCTTCACTGACTATATCATCTTCATCAATAACTTTTCAGATTAGTGTCCAGGAGAAGACGCGTCTGAAGGATAATCTTCTCAGCTCCAGTTATGGTGTCAGTGGAATCACTGTGGAGGATCATGACATCTACAAAGTGAGTTTCTAGGCCTTTCTCTCTCTGTGTGTGTGCATTTGCCTCCATAAAACAGATGTTTTTAATATACAATATTATTGTATACTAGAGTGTGTATTGCTTTAGTTCTTACAGAGTGAATGATATTTGCAGAAGAAAGCCATCTAGTCTGTGCCATGAAAATGTTCTGTTGTCTGAATGTTGGAACTTTAATGAAGAAATGACAGTTTTAAAATTGGTATCTTAACAGACAACCAGAAAATGTTCTTTCGTTAAAATCACCCTCCTCACCTTAATTGTCTTCAAAGGGATTCTTCTATTTGCTATCAGAAGCTCCAGTATTTCCCACGAGTCCATTATTGGGTACTAAAGTTGTTAATGCTCAGTTTGACAAAGAAGTGTCTAGAACCATGGAACAGCAGGAATTCTGTACTGTGGACTTTCATGTTAAAGGGGCACTCCACCAGTTTGACATGTGAAATTGGGGTTAGTCACTACAAAGATTACTGCTCAGCCTGTGAAAACTCTGGATGGACCACTGCAAAGTGTGAAAAAATGATGCTGTCATGGGTTGGACTTGAGAAAAGAGAGGCTGTGTCACAAACAGGAGGAGTTTAAAAGTTTTGGCGTTCACCAGTCAGGGAAGGCCTAACCAGTGGGAGCTACATATTAAAAAGTGGGAGCTACATATTAAAAAGTGATGTTATCGCCAACTATCTGTGACATGATTAATGCTTTTTACTAAAAAGGCATTTATCAAAATGCATGTGCCGACTTTATACCAGTTGCTGATTTACAGTTTTTTTTTTTTTTGTCATGACACATGGTATCTGTGTGTGCTTGTAGTGTTGTCTTGCGTCACTCTGTTTGCACTGAGTAGACGAACTTACTCCACAAACCTTTTCTAGTTTATCACAAACATTGATGTAATCTAGTTTTTGAACTTGCAGCCTCGTACTAAAAAATGTTAAAGATTATCAGTTTAAATGTGTCCAGACTGTCCCTGGTTAAGAATGATGACAGCAAATGACATGACATGACATGGCTGGTGTTAGGGCCAAAAGGTCAGAGTATGTCGACCTCCACTGCTTCAATTATGATCCTTTTTTTTTTTTTATTAGTCTCATGCGAGTCCCCTGACTTTGTGGAAATGCAATGCTGGAATACCCCTTTAAGATCATTACAAACTAATGTGTAACAGGTTATATGAACCCCCTGTCTGCGTGAAATGGGTCCCAGTCGAAGTTACTTTTAAGATACCGACCACCACCCCTACGTGTAACAACTCGGATCACACTTTGCACCTTCCAAAAGGTCTTACAGTGTAAAATAAGATGGTTAGAATTTACAGAAAAACATATATCTTTTTGGTAACAAATGAAGTGTTATAAATCCAGAGATTTGGATTGTAGTGACTTCTGCCTTTTTTCTGTGATTTGATTTGGACTAATTGTAACAGGAGCGTTTTCATTAGTGTCACCCATACTGTCTAATCCTAACCTGCCCACGAGTACCAGTCAGGCGGGGCAGAGAACTGTCTAGTTTCTTTATAAAAAAATCTGTCTGCCTAGTCCTATTTTATTTATTTTTTTCTTCACCTCCCCCACCTTAGGACCAATATTTTGTCAGATAGATACAGACCATTTTATGATATGAAATAAATGAGCCAACATTGGCCCCTGAGGCAGTTTAAGTCAATTTATTGAAGAATTTGTGCTCTCCCAAATAATAATACATTGAATTTCCATTCGGCATCTGAGTGTGTCGTCTTAAAGATATGTTTTGACATAGTTTAGTTGAATCTCTTAAAATCAGTATGAGTGGAGAGCTCGCGAAAATAATTGGCTGATTGGCAGATCGCCATCATAGCCTTTCACAGTTGACTGGATTTAAGTCTACAGTTTGTCTCTTCACGAAAAGGAAAAGAAAAAGGGTAAAATGTCCTGTCCTGCTACTTGACATTAAATTTACATTTTAGGTTTGTTGCTGTCATATTCGCTGTGAGAATGTAAATCATCACACTCACTTTATTGGACGTCACTGGAATAAGCGTAAATCCTTGGATCACATTTTATGCAGCCAAAATGATGAAGGACAAAGGACTGGCCTTAACATCCTCACACTCACCATGCATGCAAACGGAATGTTAACGTCTATATCTTGTGAATGCATTCATTATTTAAAAAATTTTTTTTTCCTTGTTTTATTTGAAAGGTTCCTTTTCAAGATGCCCTGGATCTAGTGCGAACAAGGAAAGTGTACCTCGAAGCAGGCTACGCGTACATCCCTCACCAGGACATCGTCACCATCATCCTCAATGATTTCCGCACCAGGCTGTCTAAAGCGCTGGCAGTAAGTGTTTGCAACTCTTCCCCATTTTAGAAAGCATGAATAATGAATGTTTTGTAATAATTTAGAAAGCTCAAAGACAAATGAGAATTTGTATTTGAGAGATAGATGACAACTTCATGTGTACTTCGCTGCAGTTCATGGTGTAGACATAAGCACAAATTTATCAGGGCTTTTAAATCAGTAATAGAACCATCTTACAATATAATGCAATCTAATAAACACCATCACCTCTGACCTAAACAAAAGCACCATAGATTTTAATCAACACTTTTCTGACAGCTTCACTTTGCATTATATTGTTCAAGTGTTTGTGTTATGTCCACTCACTGTACATGTAGTTTATGTAAATCCATTTTGTTTATATAGTACGCCTGGTTCTATGAGGCAAATTATGTTGAAATTTCAGCTGTGGTCCCTGACAGCATCCTGAGGGAGTGCAGGGTTCAAATGAGGGGCATAAGCATGCACACATGACATAAAATGTCTGGAGGGAAGGCTAGTATGAAAGTGCTTATTTTCCCTAGGGGTGGGATGTTTTTTTTCTTTTTTTTTTAAAGGCTGTGGAAGGTGGTCTGTGAAGGCACAATATTGGCATGCTCATACATTGCATTGAATGCCCCGAGGGACGTGGAACATGTTTTGGGAACCAGAGGCAATCTTTATAATACATGTGAGGAGACAACCAAGGTTCAGTTACATCATGGTGAGGGGTCCTGACCGGGGAGCAGGCACAAGCATACTCAACAACCATAGGCAGTGACTAGAATTGCACTGGGGGGAAAAGCATTGCTAGATCAGAACAAGCAAAGAATTATATTATATAGCTACAACCAACTACTACTTGTCCCAGACTTTCATCAGCACATCTACCATATCTATTATCGCCCAGCCAATAGGGATATAGAAAATCAGATAATGATGGTAATTCTTTTTAGCATAACAATATCAATCTTGATACAGATACCGTAGATATTTATTTTTTTTGGTCTTTTCTTAAAGAATTGTTACTTGAACTTGACTACTTGTTCCTTTAGCATTTCTGTGCTACAATGTCTTGTTACGTATCTGCTAACATATGCACAGATAAGGACATACAGTATAATACCGGTCAATATATTACTCTAGCATACCTATGCACACATACATGTATATCATGTCTCTTCCTTTAGTTTGCTTTTTCCAAATCAAATAGCACTCTTTCAGAGACACCTTTCCAATGCAGCTGTTTGAATCTACCTTTGAACTGGCAGGTTATTCCTGTGTGCATGGAAAATAATTTGGCAGTTTGAACAAAGATCCATTATTGTTCTGTTTTTTTGCCCCCTGTATTTGTAACTGAGTAGTCACTTTCAGTCGGCTACAAAAATTGTGATTTCTGAGTAGTTTTGCTCACTAATTTTACAATGTTTGCAGAGTAACTCGGGCTTCAAACCACGACCTGCTGCTCCTGATCCTGTACTTTTCATTCTCAGAAATAAGTTTAACAGCTTGTTGTGGTGAAGAATCCCCATAGGACTGTACTCTGAAAACCTACACCGTCTGTAGAATCCAGTCATGATTGGACAGTAGATGTGTGATGTTCTTGGTGTAGTATAGAAAGTCATTGCCTCTGTACTTCTGTTGGCAGAGTGGACAGCATGTACTTAATTTGCTTTTACCTGAACACATGTCCTCCATCATGGGACAGGCAGGACCATCTATTCCAAATTAGAAAAGAAAAGCAAATAAAAAGAGCAACTTGGTCCAGTCCCGCCACGCTCCCATTTCCTGGTAATTATCCGGACCACTAACTGTTGGAATGGAGTAATGCTCCAAAACAATTTTTTCTTGTAACGGTGCCATTCTGACTGTTTCTGTGTTACTATAATGGTTATTCTCCTCCACTGGGGACAACAAGGGGATATTGCAGAAAATGTGTCCTTAAAAAGGCATGAAATTGAAAGCTGCTTCTCCATATGACTCCAGTTATTGGTTGGATGTTCATTTTAATAGAAAATGAAAGAAATATATATTAAGCTGTTTGTTATTGTATGTGTAAGACAGACCTTGAAATGGTCTACTTGTTGCTGATTGGAGTCATGTTTATAAAGCAATTAGACTAAGTAAAGCTTTTTGATGTGGAGAGATGTGCATACATCTGTAGGTTTGCTGTTTTAATAAATAAAATTAAGTCCAGCCATGGAAAAAGTCCATGTCTAGCTGAACTATGTGTTCAGAATGAGACAGGGTGTGAAAATCAAACATCAGGAGTACATGGGTCAAAGTCAAACACTGAGCAACCCACAATCAAGTTTATTCATGATAGATTCTATGGTGTATTTACCAGTTTGATTAAATTGTTTTAATTTTTCTAGTACTTAGTTTTAAGTATTTATTTAAAGTAACTCTGATACAGTTTCATTCAACCTGTTTCATTAACTAAGCTCTGACCTTTAAATGTTCTGTGTAGTATTTCATTTTTGCACTTAACCTGCTGTTCTAGCCTATTGACCCACACTGACCCACACTATTACCTTTACTCATGTGATGTCCGTCTCCTCTGCAGCTGTCAGCCCGCTCGTTACCAGCAGTGCATTCTGATGAACGGCTCCAACCGCTCCTAAACCACCTCAGGTAAGCAGCAGGATTAATAACTTAGCTGCCACTTTGCCAGGACTCTGTAGAAAAAGAGATTTAGCAGGATTGATCTTTGGTGCCAAAGCACATTAGAGGCTTGTGGCTGGTCCCTGTAGACACATCCAGATGTTCTGGTGCCTGGCTACATGTGCAGCATCATCTAATCCTATTGTTAAAGTTACTCGGTTTTAGTACTATGCAACATTTGCATTATTTACAATTTCACCTGCACAGTATTGTAGCTCTATTGGTGGCCAATATTGGTTGTTGAGCAGTGGGGGCCATGTTTTCCTCCTATACATACTTTATGTTGTACTGTGAGGAACTGTGACCAGAGCCTGTTATGTGGACACAGTGCAAGTGGTTTTCCGTAAGACAGGAATGGTGCAGTAAATTCCGATGCTTACCTGGATGTGTTTGTAGGTTAAGTTTCACCCCAAAGTACAACACAAGCCTGTTGCTTCATGTAAGTGATTCACTTCAACTGCATCTTCTTTTATCAGTCTCCTATTGCAATATTTTAAAATTGTACCCATTAAAGAAGCACCTAAAATCTCCATATAGTTACCATTTTTGATCAAACAATAAAATTGCCAATGTTTGCTATTAAGACACCGCCTCTTTGCGATGCCTTTAATGTAAAAAGAAAAATGGGGATAGTAAAATTTCTGTAAATCAAGAATAGCACATGAGTTTGCATTCAATTAAATGAATAACAGCAGACTTAATTTCAGCTTCAATAGCAAAGGAGAGCTGCTCAGAACACAGTGAGGGTGTTTCTTACTTTAGATAAAAGTACGAACATGAATATAGGGGTGGAAGAAGTAATTTAGCCTGATTATTAATGGAGATTTTCGGTCAGGTTGTTTATTAGTTGGCAGGAACACAGTGTGATATACAGCTCTGACACACAGGACTCGAGGGGTTGCTAAAGTCAACGACTTAAAAAATCTACTGATTGCATCTTAGCAGTTTTTAATTTTGTTTGGCAGGCGGTTACAGGAGATGTATTATATTTATTTGCATTTTAAATTATTGTGTCCTTTAGTGTCTGGTCTTAAACCTCAATTTTTATTAAAAAGACTTTGATTATGAAAATTGAATCAGTTTTCATGCCAGCCCTGTTTACTTTCCTTTTTCAGTCCTGACATTTTTTTTCATATGTTTTGTTATTTTAGTCATGCCTATGTGGGACAGGATTACAGCATCCAGAAGAACGTTGGGAAAATCTCCTTGGAACAAATTGATTCAGTAAGCGTTGACGGCCTATTCTTAAAATGTCATGTTCAAGGTAACATTTTGCTTGGGAACGGGTGGAGTCAAAAGGGGAGAATCGAGGTTTGTATAGTAATTCTGGTGGCTCAGAGCTAGGAATGAATAGAAAGTGTGTTTAGTGCCACTTTAGTTTTAATCAAGCAGTTCACAAATATGCTCCATAGAAAAGGAAGATATATGACGAAGAATTAAGTGAGAATAAACAAAAGATATTTACAGGTACAGATTGATTATAGTAGTCCATATCTGCATGTTGGTCATTAATTGTTGTCTGCCTCCAGCTTTCAGGAAAGTCATTCCCACTCTGTATGAGGCAGCTCCACCAGACCCTGAGAGAGAACCACCATCTCCGCCATGGCGGGCGCATGCAGTACGGCCTCTTCCTCAAAGGTATCGGCCTCTCTCTCGAGCAAGCACTGCAGTTCTGGAGGTCGGAGTTCATAAGAGGCAAAGTGGATGCAGACAAGGTAATGTTGACGACATTTTTTTTAACTTATTTTTCATAAATCTATCCTGGATTTGAAAACAAATGAGTAAGTGCAGTTTCAGTACTTTTCAAAATTTTATTTTAGATTATACACTCAACTTTATCCAACATTATTTTCATTTTTCAAATATTTGGTATTAAAATTCTATTTAGTTTTAGTCATTTAGTTTTTAGTCAAGTTTTTATTCATTGTTAAATGTATCCTTGAGCACCAGAATAGCGGACTATAAAACAGCAGTTTGAATGTCTGAATGCCTCTCTCTCTGCAGAGTGCTATTCAACACTTGAATGGTTGGTCATGTGACCCCATCACAGCTGTATTGAGTATAAGAAGGTTCACTGGTATCGTTATTTGCACAGTATTGTGATGAGGCTAATGAAGATGTTTGTTGGTTCAGTTATTGTGTCTCTCAATAGAAGACAGCAACCCGGTAAAGACATTAAAATTGTTCTGCCTGAAGAGAACCACTTCTCTGCGTGATGGAACAGACAGAATTTCATATTGTGCAATTCAGTAGAAATGAATCATGCTGTGTATTCTTGTTTTAATATACATTTATTTTAAACAAGCCTGGACCACACCAACATTTATTTAACAGTTCTCACATGATTTTGTTGTTTACCTTTCTGACAGCTACAGCATCACCTCTTGTTTTCTCAGTTAGGTCTTAGACAGCTGCAGATATGTTGTTAATGCATTTCCTTATTGACTGTAAGACAATATCTTCCTGTTAAATAGATAATTGCTTTGATTTGTATCAATTTGCTTTTACAGATAGGAATGTACAGTATATGCTCAGGACTGTTAGGCTAGCCAAGGCGAGGTGTACTGTCTTAGAAGGGAGATACAGCTGATTCAGATTTCACTGTGGTTTTTGAGTAGTTCGTTATGCTCCGTTCTCACTGCAGCCACTTAGGAATTCCCTGTTGAGACATAATGTCTTTTACAAGATACTCTAGAGTTCATGAAATCTAATAATGTGCTTTCAATTAAAGTGAGCTAACTTTATTCTGACCCCCCACCCCCAAACATCCATCTTGAAGTTTCAATTTATGGATTCAATCGATTGGTTGATCAATGTGTCGCAGGAATAAAAAAAAAAGACATGATTGACAGCCGTAGTAGAAAGAGGGGGGGGAAAGTACTCTATAAAATGTTAAAAAGTACTCTATTAAACCATGACCGTCATCTTCAGTGAACATGGTGTGAATAGAAACAAAGTCAAGAGTTTGATATTACCACTTTTTCATAATAAGAGTTAAAGCAAGTCTAATGTCTAACAGACACAAACCTGTTGTGCTGTATAGGTCATATAAAATATATCTAAAACATTTTCAATCAAATTTCAAAACTATGTAAAAGAACCAGTGGTGCAACCGATGGTTCCCATGGTTTGGCACACACGTGAACCTCAGATTAATTGTAAAGTTTAACCATCATAGAGTGACATACAGCTTTACTGCTGCTGTTATCTACTTTTTCAATAACACTTCCCTAAATCTCAATGCAGAGTTGCAGTGAAAAGATACAAAACAGATGTGTGCTGTGTTTTATTCTGAAGCGCTGAAGGTTGATTTGATCATTTTAAAAAGGCGATTTTGTTTTCGTGTGAACGGGGCATGTTGAATCCCCACGAATCAGGGATGTACGTTACAAGAGGGAAAGAAGTGCAATGAGTGACAATCATGGCTAGCAGAGGACAGGAAGAGTTATTTGTCTTACTACTTGTTTTTGTTTATACTTAAATTACTCCAATCCGAACCATGAGTTTTGTGATCTGTTGCATGACTAAAGAGAACTAATTGGGTTCGTCCTTACAATGTATTAATAGTTTCCTTTTATTTTTATTCCTGCTGGTTTAACTCTCAGGCTAATTGCAATGAGTACTTGTATTTAAGACTAGGGTAAATAAATACTGGTAGAGGAAACGATGCAGAGAATTTGCGAGGTTGCATTGTTAATCTGAGATGAAAAGTAAACAAACATATCACCAGTACTTTGTGTGGTTCTTGGAAATGTTTTTGCAGTGCAGCAAAGTATGTTACAGGACTGAGTTGTTTTTTTCACTACTCCCTAAAGGTTTAATTCAGTGTTTCTGTGTGCCTACATTAAAACAAAGAAACCCTCCAGTTGAGCCATCTAAAGATTTCCCATCATTATTTGTGTTGTCACAAAAACTCAATGGCCAAGTAAGCAACTTTGTCACTGACACCTGTTGAAGCATAAATTTGGACTAAACTTCAGTCTCTCCTGTCCCACTATCTGTTATTGGCCCTCAGCAAGACCCTCATGGAAACTACATTACACTGGATTCATGTTACAGCCATCGTTGGTGCCCATTTTCGGAGGAAGTGTGATGGGCTGTACACAAAGCACAGCACTCGTTCCACAGCAGAAGCAGCAGAATGGTGCTGACCAGATCGCAACTCTCACAATGATGTATGTGTTAAGTCAGGGACTGCACTTTGTGGCAGGCTGCACAAAGCCTGCTCATTAGTATGCGACAGGCACAGAGAAAAAGATGGGAGGCAGCGATGCCGAAAGGGAAGCCTGGAGGAAGAGGCAATGTAATATTAGACTGGAGGGAGAGAGGAAATTGATGAAATCAACTTGATCTATCCATTTCTCTTTAGCCTATTCATTTGGAGGAGTGTCTATTTGTACCACACTTTAGTGTATTCTTTTTGCCATAGGGGTAGGACTGCTTTTGAACTGCTTGTTTTACAGATGTTAACGTCAGGTTAATTAATTTCCATTAACTGACACCATTTTTCACATTATAGGTTTGGTTTCCTCTGGGGTCTTTTCCTACAATGGAAGCGGTTCATTAAATGACAATTTATAATAACTCCACTTAAAGTATGATTACAAATGTACACCATGTTATTTTTTTTATCATTGGTATTTTCAGTACATTTGAAAGTAGCCCCTAGCTCCTTATGTTCATCTGAATCTTTTAGGTCTGACTCAGTTTAAAAAAACAACAGTTTTTGTCCCTCTTTTTATTTATTTATTTTTTATATTTTTTACCTTTTAGAAAGTCCATACAGTACAAGACAACATTCAACTAGATAGTAGGGTCATTCTTTCAGTAGGATCTAGGAATTCATTGGTAGTTCTCGAATTAAAACGGCCAAATAAGGCTTTGTGTCATTTATCGTAATATTAATTGCTTGCAGAATAGTGCTACTATTTCACCAGCTTGACATTTATGATCTCCATCCTTAAACACAATATCGGCCCATACATCTCTAGACAGAAAGTCTAGAGAATTGCACTTAGATTTACTACTCATACTGAGAAATGCACAGTTGGACCAGGCGGATACATAGCTGATATTAACTCACAGATTTATCAGTATCGCTGTACGTGTTGGCTGATTAGTAAGAAGAAATTCCAGTACAGAATTGCCAAAGATATATTTGATATAATTTAGAAACACTGTCACTATTATACACAGCTGCAATCAGAAGTTTACATACACTCATCATGGACATCAATGTCATGGCAAGATTGGGCTTTCAATTATGTCTTTGAACTGTTCTTTTTCTGGGGCAGAGTGATGGTACAAGATAAATCTTTGAAAGCTTCTGAAAGATTTACACAAGTCAGGAATGTCTCTTGGAGCCATTTGTAAACAACTTCAGATTCCAAGATCATCAGTTCTAACATTTGTACGCAAGTACAAATACATCCATGGCGACGTAAAACTCGCTTGACTGTAGACAGTGACGCTGCTGTTCCAGCAGCTTCCAGTTCATGGTAGGCCTGTGCCTTGGTAGTTCCTGGGTTGTTCCTGACCATCCAAACCAATTTCCTCTCCGCTGAGGGTGACGGTTTGGGTCTTCTTTCAGACCGTGGCAAAGTGGCTACACATCCCAATAACTTGTACTTCCATACAAATGTTTGAACGGATGATCTTGGAATCTGCAGTTGTTTACAAATGGCTCCAAGAGACATTGCTGACTTGTGTAAATGTTTCAGAAGCTTTCAGTGCCACAGAATAATCTAAGTGGCTGTATGTATATTTTTGACCCTGTGTTGATTGTAGAAAACAATTAATGAATTAAAACTTGTGC
>JAVQJF010045388.1:0-28511 GCA_036023855.1 Gadopsis marmoratus | reverse complement strand
TCTCCTCCATGCTCTTGAGACTGTGCTGGGAGACACAGCAAACCTTCTGGTAATGGCACGTATTGATGTGCCATCCTGGAGGAGTTGGACTGCCTGTGCAACCTCTGTAGGGTCCAGGTGTCGCCTCATGCTACCAGTAGTGATACTGACCCTAGCCAAATGCAAAACTAGTGAAAACAGTCAAACCATTCCTGTTTTGGGGGTCGTCTCATTGTTGCCCCTCTAGTTCACCTGTTGTTCATTTAATTAACACCAAAGCAGCTGAAACTGATTAACAACCCCCTCTGCTACTTAACTGACCAGATCACTATAAAAGAAGTTTAATTGACTTGATGCTAAACTCTGCTTAAAAAGTGTTCCTTTACTTTTTTGAGCAGTGTATATTTTCCACAACCACAGCAGCAGCAGTTTTTTCCAGGGGCTTATTTGCCTCTATGTCTTTAACATAATGCTACTTGAGGGGCATTTGTAACGTAAGTATTTCATTACACGGAGTGCAAATGGCTTTAACATGGAATTAATGGGTAAGAGTAAGCAGTTTAATTCCATTCAGAACTTGCGTAGTAACAAGTTGTTTTACAGATGCTATGAAGAAAAACGATGTATTTACAGAGGTTTATTTTTCAGCTGTATTCGGATCCAACTATTTAAGTACATCCAAGGTTGAGACGATGACAGGTGCATTGGCAGCAGTACAGCTGGATAGGACATCATTTGTTATGTTGTGTTAAAGCCTAATTACAGTGTAATGGCAGATGAGGATGCCAGGATGAGTCAATCATACCCGAAAAAAACAGCATTTTAAAAACTGGTAGAGCTGTTGCCATGGATCCCACACCCCATCTGGGTAAGGCAAACATTCATTTTGGATGGCTGACAGTTGTTAGGGAGGCACAGTAGAGGTGCAAACAATTTACAAATTTGTGTTTGTGATCACTGTGGGGTTTTGTACTCAAAGGTTGTTATCACTGCTTTTTGAGGCGGTTTACACTGAGGGGTGATAGTAAAGATGGATAAGGGCTAATTAAACTGAACTCATGCATTGGACTTGAAGTACCAATGCACAGTATACACATTTCAACACACTGGGATCCTCAGCGGTTGCATTTTATGCTCAGTGCAAAATGACGCGAAAGCTGCTAGACTGAAATGGTGGATTTTAAAAGGTAGGAATGATCCCATATCAAATAAATTTCACAGTGTTTTCATGTGCCATTGAGAAGAATGATGCGGACACAGCATTAAGTTACTTTACCATGGTTGCAGTTCTTAATGGAAGGTAACCAGAGGAGCAAAATCTAGTTTTGTAGGTATTACATTAAAATCCAAAACAAAATATGAGTAGCCAAAAACTAACAGTTCTTTTAACCTGATACTTCTGCGAGTTCGACTTTTACTGTGTGATGGAAAAATGTAACCATATAATCTGTTTTTCTTGTGTATTGTATTTTGTTTATCATTGTAATGCCTTCTACACACTTTATACAGATTCAACAAAGAAATCCACAACAACTGGCACGTACTGCCTCCAGGAAACAGCCACATGTGCGCATTCTTAAGTCCGACACTGACAAAGGCTAATGGAAGCGTTTTCTACCTTAAACATTGTTACAATCTCAGTCGAGGACAGTGTGACTTCGCTTGCTTTTGGTTGTTTTTTTTGGAAACGTATCACTTTCTGTGCAACAGAGAAAAGATTCACTTAATTTCAGAGACCCTTTCTGCTGGCTTTCATGAACTGGCTTTTCCCGGAAGCTGAATCCCCGCTGTTTGGTATCAGTCAGGGCTACAGAGTAGGAAAACAGACATTCATTCATATGACGATGCTGACGATTTATAATCGTGACAAGATGAGACGTGGCAAGGAGTTGAGGAATGGTCCATCTCTTTCGTTGCCTCAACGCTCTCTGCGCGTCACAAGTGCTATTTTGGATATAACGCATGATGGTTAAGTGATGCTCCTTATAATTGAAGGATCCTTTCTAACATTTACAGCTTTTCTTGACGCATTTTCGTCTGTTCACGTTTCTCTCCTGCCTGCGTCACTATGATATTTTGATGACTCACCGTGAACTGGGCGACACAACACTGAAGTGGGAGGAGAGAGGGGGTGATTTAGCCTGTGTAAATAATGATACTTGCTCTTATCGCCATGTATAATGTTTGTTTTGGGGGTTTTTTTCTCTCTCACTTCTAGAGGAAAGGAAGGAAGAGGAAAAAGCAATGAGTGAGACGGCACAATCCACTACACCTCCTGACCTGCAGCCTGTCAGCGAAGCTCCCAGTGAGTCCATGTGTTGCTTTTGCATCTTCCAAACGCAGCGTCCAAACCTCGTTTCTTTTGCATGCGTGTAGAATTTAATTTAACTTTTCCCAAATGTCCCCCCCACCTGTGGTCCATGCAGTTTTGATTTACGTTCATTCAGTTGATGCAGAGCTGATGCAACAATCATTCTGTTTCCTCAGTGTCACATGGGGGACACGCACACGCTTAAACCAATACTGAGTTGTACCTCTTTAAAGCCACAAGGCATAATGGCACTATATTACTGTTAAAATGTGTGTGGATTTGTGGATTTCCCTGATTTGTGTCCGGCCAAAGGTCAACAAAGGTCAGGACACCATTTGTGTCCAGACCTTTGGTGCATGCCATACATACCCCATCTCCCTCTACTGTTGGCTATAATGAAGCCATGAAATGCCTTTATTTAACAAGATGAAAGCCAGTCCAACTTTCATGCGAGGCACCAGGGTCTGTGTCGCGTCACAGATCTATCATTTTTATTTTTACTGTAATACCATCTTTCTATAACCTTAACCAAGTGTTGCTAGTTGCCTAACCTCAACCATAGTTTATTCACCATAGTTACAGTCTTTCACTTATCTTTATAGCCCATGTTGGCAATTGGCAGGATCTGAACAGGATCCAGGGTTTTGAAGAATGTCTAATTTTCATCCACACTCTTGGAACTAATGGGATTATGGATAAGCGATAGGGTCGCTCATCCATAAGCCCATTGGTTCCTAGTAACGACATATAGGGGTCCATCAGTGGCCATACAATTGCTTTTTTGTTTGTTGAAGTTATCACCATTTAAGAGCTTCCCAAAGGAAATGATTCAATATACTATTGTTTAAAAAAAAAGACTGGAAAACAGATGTGCAGTACAGTTCTTGGCAAACATTAGTCTAACAGGTGTAAAGAGTGCATTTCTAAGGGACTATTTCACCTGTAGATATCAATCTACAGGTTTACACAATAAACTACAATGTGTGTTTTTTAAGGTAACAAAGAGACGTGATCCAATGCAAACATTTTTTGGACAACAGTGGAAGTCTAGTCACAGAGACAAGAATTTTTAGGATCAATTCATTGTTGATTTTGGTCTTTTTCATGGGATTTGCTGACAGTAGGACAAATGTCAAGTATTAACAGCCTTATCTTTTATAGGGAAATTTACAAATTTTTCATACAAATTGTGTCTTAATTGGCTCTTATATTGGACATATTTCCTCAGTTTTAAAAAAATACTGTATCCAGCAAGTTAGTTGCTTAGACCTGTGAATCGATCAAGATACATGAGAAATTGAACTTTCAGAAGTGTTCAACAAACCTCTAGGTTAGCCAAATTTATTGGACGAAAACACAACAGCAAAGTATAAAATGATCACCCGTTGTGAACATCCATCACAATTTACAGACCAACTTCTTGATTTTTGACGATGCTACCTCCAAATAAAGGCTTTACATAATCCAGCTGTCAGTTTGTTTATGCGTCTGATCATATGCCCATTGGTGTTGTAGAGATGCCGCCTTGTTCCCTGATCACAACAATTAATTTGCTTAATACAATGTTGAGGCTTCCAATAGAAATGATGGCCAAAGCTACAAAAATATGACCCCAATTTATAGTGAACTTTTGCTTATTTAAAATATGAAATGAACATGCCTCCCAGTCAAATATTCAGAGATGCTGTACCTCTTTGTTTTGGGAACAGGGATGTAATTTAATAATCCCATATAAGATTTTCAGTGTTTAGTGGAGCGAACCGCATTTGAGTGCCCTGAAAGACAGAGACTAATCGGAAGAGCAACTCTTCTTCTAAAGACCATTTTTTCCAGCAAATAACCTCACACATGGAGGCAAATACACAAATTGCACACACAAACCTACAGACACCCGTATCATATGAACGTATGGATTTTGTTGCAGAGACAGGATGGCCCCAAAGCATAATTATGAGTCAGCCAACGTTCACACTTCTTGTAAAGATTTATGACAGCCGAGTAGGCAAACGTCTTCCCTGCCTTCGGTTTTCCTCTCAAAGCATAAAATCCCCTCTGGTCCATGCTCGCAGCTTCTAGCAGCAGGTGAGTTTGTCCTGGCCAGCGTTTAATCAGATCTTGCAGCGAATCGATAGGTGCTGTTGTGGGTGGCAGTCTGCTAGCCTGCTAGGACTAGCATCTTCCCTCAGTTACAGCCTCAGATTAAAGAGCAGGAAGGAAGTTGACAGATTTTAACTGGATACAAATACATTTCTCCACTTTTCAACATCGTAACTATGTGGGTTTATTCCCGGCATGGTAGACAGAGATTTTCACATTAAAATCCTTTAACTCATTGTGAAAATTATTTCTCTTGACACAATGTGCAATGAGCAAATTGGATTTGATTTGAATTTCTTGGAATATTACTAATCTGGATAAAATAGGAGTACAGATTGCAAAAACTCTGACCCCATATTACTCAGGTAAATGGAGAGAGGAATATCTCCTGTGACCACTAACTGAAAAGTGCACTAATGGTAATGAATAGGAAAGGAGGATTTTGGGTGAAAAATCAATTTGCCTTTCAGGCCCTCCAGGGGCATGCATGCTTTGCGACAAAACGTCATTTGGAACAAACTCATCTGCTGCGCTCATACGTTTCCTTTTAGTTACAAGTTCACGTCCTTGCCTGATGAGCTTTTAATGATCAGTGATGATGTTATGATGATGTCTGGCGGATGTCAAATGTGCAAACGCCGTGTCGTGATAACTAAAGCTCGCGTGAGTGTTTGATCTGAGCTGCATTCTGGTTGTGGCAGTATGTATTTCAAAAGCATACGTGGGATCTGGAGCTGCCTAATGTTCCTCATAATCACTATGCTATATTAAACATAATCAGTTGTGCTGATGAGGCCTTTAATTGTACAAATTAGTGTGTTAATTACCAAATATTTCTATGTGAATGTTCTGGATACTCTGGATAATCCACAGACCCTGCTGTGATCATTTTTTTATTCGAACTACTGTATACTGAGCAGATAGTTCCAATGAAATCTGTTGTGTGTTTGAGTTTATTGAGCAGGCAACTGGCCCGAAGCCCCAGACTTCCAGGGCCCTAAAGATCCTAGATTCACTGTGTGTCATGTAGTTCGTGGTAATTTGATTCATTGTTTTGCGAAATTGTGTAGCGAAAGCACACTATCAAATGAATTAATCAATCTGCAACTTTACTGTGTTTGTTTTGTCTCATCAACCCCATTTCCAGCAGCAGCAGCAGGTTGCCATTTTCAGCCAAAGAAAACGCTACTGTACGCTACCTGCTCAGCACCAAACATCAGACAGGCACAGTTAGGGACTCGCTGGTGAACAAAGTGAAGCATTTAGCAGCTGAAGATAGTTCAGATATCTTCTCAGGTGTTGGTGGAGAGCATAGCTGCATAACTACACTAGGTAATAGTGTTGAGTTCACTATTTCAGTTCTCATGTCCTTTTCTCAAGGGGTTTGAACAGGCTTAGCATAATACCTTGACATTGATTCAGCAGTCATTTATATTCTGAGCCGCTTCACTGAATATTACTGCATAAAAGTCAGCTGGGGCCTTTTCTTCTTAAGGAAAATCTCGTTAGAGTCCAATAACAATTTAGTATGAAAAAGATTTACAGCCCATTTTCACAATGAAAGGAGAAATTTTAGATTTGGCCCCCTGGCAGCCAGCACAAACCTGGGGGATAATGCGTGAAATGGGCAATAGATCAAAACAATGCATCTCAATTAAGTCACATTTTCTGGAATAAAGAAAGGAGTCTTAGTGCCAAATACACTCGTAATTGAAATAACAGCATTTTAGAAGGATTTCATTGCTTCCAACTCATCACACCATGTAAAATGAGGACACAAACATGAAACAGCTAAATGTACTGGTATCCTCTTGACTGCCGTGACTAGTACTAGTAATCTCGAGAACTTTTCAGAGAGGCAAGCTATTGTTTAGGCATTTCATAATATGGGATCACACAGACACGTATAGACATGCAGTAAAGACAGTCTCTGTTGGTGCTGGAGTGCTGAACTAAGCAGACAAGACTCGGAGGTGAAGGATCTTTCAGCTACCAGCTGCTCCTTGCTCAGTTAAGCTGACTTACAGCAGTTTGAACTGAAGGGAGTGGAGAAGCCACACTGATGCTCTGCAGTGAGGGAATAACAACAAATATTGTGCCACACATCCATGCTACGTACTGATTCTAATGGGGTTTTGAGTATGAGTCTTAGTATCTGTTTTTGTGCCTAAAATGGCAATGTGATGCTGCACTGACTGAGGAGTTCTGCTGAGTTAAGTATGGGATGCGATGACAGCAACGTACTAGCAATCACATTCGCATTTGTAATGACTCCGGAGATTTGCGAGGTGAAATAACACAATCACAACTCGACACTTGCTGAAACAGGAGATTCTCAGGTACAATGGGACATCATTTGTCATTAGAGGTTGTAATTGCATGATTTGCGAGTGCTGGGGCTGCTAGGTTTGCATTTCCAATTAAAATGCAGAACAAAGGATACAAGCTATGCTATGAGATAACTTTGTTATGATATGGCGCTATATAAAACTGAATTGAAAAGATATAGCAGGGTTTAGATAGATAAAGCATAAAGATTATGTCATAAAATTGAGGCACGTTAAAAACACTCCAAAATAGTGTTTTCACAGTACAGATGATTATGTGGCCTGAGATGAGGCTATGCGCTGTAAAATGTTTTTTTTTAACACTTCAGATTAAGTTAATGTGGTTTCAAGGGAAGCAGACCAGATTGCCCCTGGACACAATTGGAAAGATCTACGGCCAATCAGAGCGATTTTCGATTCCCGGGACTGGTGACACTGGGGGATCCAGTGTTGTCGGGCCCTGGTTATCTCTCAGGCCTTTCTGTGTGGGGTTTGCATGTTCTCCCTGTGCTCACTTGAGGATTCCTCCATAAAAAATATATAACCTGCGACATCGTGAGAGGCTGCGTCATAGCCGGAGGGTACATCCCCGCCCTGTGGTTACGACACGGACTGCTGGACATCATGGCGACAGCACAAAGCACTACAACTCCCAGTGGCTGCAGGATAGAAAATGGACACCACACAGCTGGGAGAAATCAGCTGATTGCTGAAACGAATGAGAGCGCCTGTTAAAAAGACCTGCATGAAGACACAAGAAGAGAAGGAGACTGGAGACAACAGAACGAACGAACGAACGAACGAACGAACGAACGAACGAACGAACGAACGAACGAACGAACGAACGAACGAACGAATGAAAGAAAGAAAGAAAGAACGAACAAAAAAGAACAAAAGAAATGAAGATTGAACAAGAGACGATTGAAGTAACTGAGTGTGAGATATTGTGTGGACACACACCCCTGTGTCTGTTTGTTGCACATAATTCTAACAGTTGAAATATACTGACCGTGAAGTTAATGACGATGCTTTGCGTGATTATTACTCGCATGGCAAAGGCAAAGGACAAGTTTCATCGTGGGACGCGACTGCGTGTGCATGTGTGTGTGTTTGGGCATCCCTTCACGTGTGTATGTGTGTATCTCACGTTTGACTAATAAACGACCTCAGGGTCCAGTTTGATCAAACGTGTGACGTAGCACTGAGCAAATCTTCTTGAGGGCCTGCAAACACATCTTTCTTATCAATAAAAGTTTTAAGTGCAGCTGTTTGTTCTTCTTTTAGAGAAAAATATACTGTTCATATATAGAAAAACATAATTCAGAATGTTCCACATCAGAGGCAGCCATCTTGGTTGTTTACGGTGCTCCTCAGTCATTGTATCAAATGTGCCTCATACTAGATAAACAGTTGTGATTGGCCCGACCCGGGCAAGGTTGGCTTGATATCTGTCTGAATGGGAGGGACCAGACACATTTGCCAGAGCAAATAAAACATGAGCCCGCAGAATTTCTCTCTCTCTCTCTCTCTTGTTGTGGAGTCTGGATCTTCGGGATCTGGTTCTGCGGAGTCTGGATGCGCACAGGTCTGGTCGAGTGGATGTGGATGTTGTTATTAGTGCTCAGGCTACCATGGACGTGCATGGACTCAAAAACCTTCCACTAGAGACTAATAAAAACCTGTGGAGCAGGGAACAATCCTGGGGCACTACTGTCTTGTATAGTTCATTTTTCTATTTTCTATTTTGATGATTTGTTCTCTGAAATGTTTGCTTCTTTCATTGTGTTTTCTGTGCTTTTAAGATGCATTGTGAAATGTTGTCCTTTGCACTTGAGTTTAATTCAATGTGACATGGGATTTTGACATGCAGGGACTCACAAACCTTAGAGAGACTAACAAAATACTATGGAGCAGTCATTTCCTGATGAGATACGCAAACTAGCTCCTCCTAGCTGTTGTCACATGTAGAAATTAAATATTTGGCTTTGGTTAAATTGCATCAGATATGTGCACCACTGAAAGGAAGTTACAACCCTTTCATTCCATTTTCACTGGCTGAGCAGAACCCTCTTCCTGTTTGGTGCTATAAAACAATTTCCCTCACGGGATCAATAAAGTACATCTATCTATCAATCTCTCTGTAGACCATAAAAAAACTGAACGGATTCATCTGTTGTGGGACACTTCCTGGTATCTGAACCCTACTTAGCTGAAAGCAGACTTTGATTTGGGACACTGGTTGGGCTGTGACTGACAACATTTTATAAGTCCACAAGAACACAGATTGAGAAAACCCTGTTGTGAACAGATGGGTTGAAATAAGGAGGGTGAGAGAAAGATCTGTGAGTGAGAGGACAGGAATATTGATGAGACAGGCTAAACACTCCACATATAAATTGTTCAATATGATATCAAGGCCATGATGCATCTCTCTAATGGATTATCTTATTGAAGTCAGACCAATTTTTCTTCACTCTACGGAAAGATCAGCAGAGCAGGTTGAACTGAAATCACAATACAAGTCCTTCGGCTGGATCCACTCATATATGTCTAAGCACTGAAGAGTAAGAGGCACTCTTGCTGTCTTGTCTTGCTCCTGGACCTCGCTGTGACTCATGAGCTGCTGTGACTGTAGCTTTTAGAATAAAAACACAGTGGCCTATACAGGGTTGCCAGCTTTTGGTACCTGGCTGGAGTGAGATTTTGGTGCTTTGACCCATTGGCTTAATCACGCATATGACACTTTATCACATGCACATATTTGGACTTAATTAACCATCAGGGTTTAAACAAGTGTGCACCTTACACATGTGGAAGGTGCGGGACCATATATTCTAAGACTTAAGAATGTAGCCTGACTACGCCACCCCGGGATTTCCACCCTGGGAAATACTCACAATTTCACAACTTTAGACTACATTAACCCAATGAAGGGCACACAGGTCCATTCACTTATTAAAGTCAAAGACGTGTTGTTTCCGATATCAAAACTACACGGTTTTATTGACCATTAACAAGTAGCAAGAACCAGAAATAAACAAAAAGAAAAAAGAACAACAGAAAAAGCTTATGCCGCCAATACACGAACACACACACAGACAAATCTACACATGACCACACAGACTCACTTAGCCAAATACATACATGAGGACACAGAGGCGTCGCCAGATTTTTAGGGCCTCTAACATAGAAATCAAAATGATTGAGATTAACATACCATCCTAAAAATATGTTATTAATGTACTATCATATTCTGCTGCTCTATACTAAACTGTCTCATGAGATTTATGATGCTTTATTAAAAATAACCTAACAACAGCATGTTAATTTTAGTCTAGCTAGCTAACAAATATCACACAAATATTTGAGGAATGCAGTTACAATAATATCTAAATAAGAGCTAATTAGCTAGTCATAGCTGGTGGTAGTTCACCATCATGTTAATAATTACTGCTTTGTCTGAAGGTCAGTAGCTACCTGTAGCTAGCAGGCTTTAGCTAGGCTACCATTTCTCAATTCAGCAGGGGCAGTCGGTCTACACTGACTTACCACTGAAATGTTTTTCTGAGTAATTTTTTCCTTTATGTTGCTGTATTTCTCGCAGTTTTCTTAATTTCCTTTTCTGGTAACCTGATTTCTTTCTTGATGGCAGCATATCTGTATCTGTATCTCTTTCACACACTCACCTACTGGCTTGCTTGAACGCCAGCTGTCCAATCAACGCAGCGATGAGCGATAAGCGATAAGATGAGAGAGTAATTTAAGAGCCCATTCTCATAGAATGGGGGCTACGAACATATCCATATCGCCTGTTCATCTCTGTTGCTGTTGCAATGATTTGGCGTGACAATTGTTTGGGCAGCGTGAGACTGAACGTGAAAGCATGTGTCACACGCCAGGAGCGTGAGAGTTGATAACCCTGATGGTAACCCTGCCTATAGCCCCAGTATGGATCTACTCCCACCGCCTATGTTCGTGTTCTTCGTGCAAAATTTCTGCGATTGCAATTTATTATTTTTCCAGTCAGTGTTGTGTTTTGTATGTGATGTGTTCAGTGAATATTCATGACCTCCTGGAGATCTCGGTGCGATTGTTGCTGTTATGCGAGGTAATTTCCATCCCCTCGCTAACATCAGCAGCCCTGTCAGGCGCCTCTCCGCCACTGCCCACCCACACCTCCATTACAGCCCTACAAGTAATAACAATAAGTGCGCCGTGCCAATTACATACAAGGGCATCTTGAAGGAAACAGAGGGGTGATGTATAAACAAACTATTTTGTGTGTGTGCAGGAAAAAAAAATCACCAAGTTTGTTTTGTCTTTAACGTGCCTTGACTAAAAGTCTAGCAGAAGGTGCTACAGGGGGAATTTATTTTGCTTCCAGTGATCTAAAGAAGTACGTGTAAAGAGGCCGAGTCCATACTTTTGACAGCTGTAATGTATCATAATAATGTGTAAATAAAATAGGGCCACACAACCTACCTCGGCGCTGCTGGGTCCCTCAGCAAACCCTACAGTTTTAAGCCACATCTTTTATTAAAGAGGTCCACCTTAATAAAATAGTCACATGAGATATGTACGTGTCACTGTAATTCCCCTCCATATTAGCCACGAAGTGATCCTTCTTGCGACTACACATCCACAGTCCTTGTTCTTTGCAAAAATGACTTCTAAAGTTAAGCTGAAGTGAACATGAGGCTTCAGCAGTATGAGACAAACTGGGATCAGACTACACAGTGTTGGTCTGATAATGACCTAAGCGAAAATGAAACTCAGATGCCGCATTTGCTCAATTTATCCCTTGTAGAATATTATAGTGGACTGAACCAGCATCTCACAGTGTCCTGACAAAAACTAGCACGGTGGAATCTTTTGCCTTTGCTCTCTTCAGCACAGTAGTTTTTTGGCAAAGCAAAAAACAAAACAAAAAAAAAGAATTGCATTGGAGCTGCAAGGCAGAACAATGAAGTTGGTCCCTGCCAATCACCTATGGAAGCTGTGATGGACCACAAGCTATGATGATTGGTTAAGTGCCATGTATTGGCGAGAATTTAGGACTCTATAATCATCTCATCTGATGCAGTGACCACCTAGAAAGACAAAAATATTGTGTAGTCTGTGCATTAGCCAAAATGTTGTGTTTTCCCCTCACTGTGTTTCCTTGTTTCCTATTTCTTGTGACAGGGGGATAGATTGTTGCATGTAGGTTTGTTGCCGGAACACCAGCAATAAAGCTGAAATACCCTCTGCCCACCAGGCGTCATGTATCTACGTGTAACACATGACATGCATGGCTGCAGATGATTGGCACAGACAAATAGAGGACACAGAGACATGTCTTGGCAAATTATATGTGAAAGCAAACCCAAACCCAACTCGATCCGGAAGCTTTTACGAAACTGAACTCTAACTGTGGATTTTGTGTAGAAATACTGGGAGGGGATCTCTTCTCAGCTTGGAATGGACAAGAGGAATGATTACAGCAACCAATAACTCTTTCAATGTACACATGGCATATGAGTATTATATTAAAACACAGTTAAAAAACCTTTAAAATCCTATTCTATAAGACGTCTTGTCATGTAGCGGTAATTAAATGAATCAGAGTTCTTAAAAAAAGATCCTGTCTTCTTCTTCGTTTATCGCAGGCAGTAACGGCGCATTTAACAGGTGCTGACAGCCAATTGAAAACATACAGTAACACACCATATGTATTTGAGCAAAATACATTGAGAAGAAACCTCTGTGAGAGGGACAATTTAACCTCACGTCAATATCTGCGTTACGTTTTGCATGCCACTGCTGGTGGGACTCTTCGTCGCGCAGCAAATATCTTTGTTCATGCTCGCACCACTGCTTGTGCTGTGGAGGATTATGAAACTTTGTGCTTGGAATGGCAAACGTTCAAGCTTTAATGAACTCAGGATGCAGCAGGGTGAATCATGATTGTGTAACATCAATCAGCAGCAGAGTATCAAAATGGACATTTATTTCTGAAGATGGTGTTTAGGCATTTTTGGATGCAATTTATATTATTCACAGTGGTCAGAGTCAGGGAGGATTTGGAAAGAGTGAGTGGAGCATGACGACCAACAACGCCGCTTACACCTGGCAGTAACGTGTGACTTGGAGACAGATAACCACAGTGCTTTCACACCTATTACTAATGGTGTGTCTTTAAAAGTCCTAGAGATTGATATGCTTCAGCACTTGCGTAGTGAACCGAGATGAGCTAGTGGTTGTGGAAATATTTTTTAAAAATGTTATTGAGATATGGTGAAGGTTAATAAAAGTCTGGAAACAAACCCTAGTCTCAAAGTCCAAAGCTTTGTACATCCACCTACCACCCCATCATCGCCCCAGTAACTTTCCCTTCCTTCTAATTTACAGAATAGAAACATTAGCTAAGCTGTCTTTTTTTTCCCACCAGTGTGACACAGCACTTTGCTGTAAGTACTACGGTACCCATGAACCCATGCTTTGTCTTTGCCATAATGTCTGAATTCATCCAAAGTAATACAGAATCAGAAAAAGTATTTAATTTAAGATGCTGATTATCAGGTTTCTGAAATAACTGCACAAACGAAACAAACATAAATGCCTTATTTCCATCACACTTTCTACATTGCTTTCCACCGTTTGAGGTTAGAACGGTGCTTTTATAATCATGGCATCTTGCTGCGCCCTCTTCTAACTGGAATGGTTTAATAGAACCCGAGGCATCTAATATTCGCAGAACAGCAGTGGATGGAAATGCACACTTAGTATTCTGAGCCACCATTGAACCCAATACAGCTTTGTTTATGTGTTCAAATGTTGTGGATCATCACCGCCAATGATGACAAGGTAAAGCACTGTGTAATGTGGTGGATCTTCCGTCATACTGAACTGTGTCTTTTCTCGCTTCGTTGGACACTCTATAAATGAGACTGTGACATTTTGAAAAAGGACTCTGGCAAATGAAGCGATAAGGACGCGCATGGGGGTGACTGGCGAGAAAGTTTGGGGCGGTGACGGCGCGCAGCTGCTGCTGGCTGTTTCCACATGGTTATGAAACATGGCTGACACGTACGAGGACCCACAGAGGTGCTTTTTACTGTGAGCTGCTGACAGCCTCACAGTTGCGCCCCTAATCACAATAACGAATGCCCTCGCAGGTATTATTTTCATATCATATCTTGTTCCTGTTACAATTAAAATAATGCTCCAGTAACGGGCTTAGAATGTGCTTTCAATAACTTATGAGCCAACTGACAGGAACACTGATCAGCAGGGAGATTAGAAGAAAGGCAATACAAACATACTTACATAACAGCAGGTGGTACGGTGCATAAAACTGAGTGAAATAGTGTATATATATTATATATATATACTATATGTAGTAGTGAGCTCCTGTTTGTTGGGCTTTACAGTGCTGCAAGTTTCTGTAACATCAAAAGCCAAAATGACAAATGATTTATGGTGTAATGCTAATTACAGCAAATTCTGTTTTCCCCAGAAATGTGTAAATATTACTAGTGTACATATCAGACGCAAAACCACGCAGAATTGCATCATCACTGTATAGATTTATCTGTTGTCACTTCCAGTATTTCTCCTTGGGTGCTGCAGCTATGGGTCTTAAAACAAACCCCAAACCACCAATAAGAATGTGTTCCTCACTGACCTCATGTATTTAAGTAACTTAAATCAGCTGCTAAAGTGCCACCCATTGGTGAACTCCTTCATCAGCCACGCCAGCATCCTACCAGTCTGCTGTACTGTAGACGTTTCAAACCACGTGTGTCATTAAAGGGGTCATTTTTAAATGTGTCTTGTCTGGAAAACGGGCCCTACAGTGTGGCCTTCAGACTGAGGTTAGGTATTATTCTTGGGCATTTTGGACAGCAAAGCCAGGGGACAGGTTTTAATGATAGCATAAGTCTTGATGCTTATGGCTCATAGTCTGATGTTTAACGATGTCTGCAGACATGACATCGTTTGTCGGTAAGGTCACCAGAGACCTTTGCAAAACAGAGATAATTAATGTCTTTTTTGCTCACTCAAGGAGAGTAGAGGGGTGTGATCGTTCTCGAAGCCAATGCAAATCTTGGTCTTCTATTTTACAAGCCAGAAGAAGCACAGTTGTGTTGCACTGGTATTAAATGAGAGACCTCATTTTGCTATTTATTATGTTGCCTCAACTGAAAAAGACTATCTCCACGTTTTTGTGCAGTTGATTACATCACCTTTGTAATACTATCTGAAATGTTTTAAACAGGTGTACTCAAGTTCAACTGTATTAAGCAAGTTTCAAATAAGTTAAGTTTCAAAATTACTTCAGCATGTGATACATGAAAATATATCAAAAGACTAAGAGTTTACAGCTAGCAGCTCTGTGAGGCTGCACTTGCTTTGAGCTAAATGCTAACCTCAGCAAGCTGATTTATTCACAATGACAATGTTACTGTAAGATGCTATTGAAGGTAAGGCTTCCCATGTTCGCCATCTTAGTTAGGGCACCATGCTTGTTAGCGTGCTAAATACATTTGCTAATTAGCACGTAGCACAGAATAGAGCTGAGGCTGACAGGAATGTTATTAGGTTTGATCTGCTGATGGCACTAGATGTAAAACCAAAGTAATACAAATTCATCCCGTGGGGGCCGTGAATGGCTGTAACAAATGTCAAAGACATTTGAGACATTTCACTAAAAGCCACAAATGTCAGCCTGCTGACCTGGGAAAAATCAATGTCTCTAAAAAGACAAATGGACAACAGGTGAGTCCTACGCTGTCCCTCAAGATTACTGGCATCCATCTTCATCCAACTAGAATTCCACAGAGTTTAGATTGGTTTGGATTATCTTTTATAGAATTTATAGAATTGTGAAACTTTGCTTCATTAACTTTGCATTCCACTTGATTTCTCAGCTTTATAAACCCATCCCAGTCATAAAGTAGAGCCTTCTTTTGAACTTTTAAGCTTGTTCAAAAGCTTGATCATCATCGTTTCCAGAATGTTACTATCGATCCATCAAGCGGCCTGCTGTTGATCCTCACTTGCTTAATTAGGGCAACCCATCAAGAACAAAGGCAAACCTCTCATTAAAACTCTCAACATGCTCCCAAATGTCAGAATAGTTTTCATTAGCGGAGTTTGTGTGAAATGTTTAGCTTGAATATCTTTACACACATCTCACTTGTACAAAGTCTTAAAGAGGTACTTTGGTTTATTTGTACAATAAATCCTTTCCATGTAATTAATTCTAATTGTGATTTCGAACACAAAAAACTGTAATCTTGTGTCGATTACCTCTTTCGGCGTGTTTCCCGTCCAGTATACTGACTACATACTGACATCTCCACATCCTCATCAAAATCACAGAGAAATTATGTCTTTCTTTGGTTCTTAAAGGGTTATATGACTGACAGCACGAACAGCTGGCTACGTGGGAAGCATAACACATAGAGCTTTTAAACTGAAGGTAACCTCTCCTGCATCCATATGGATCTGTCAGGTTGTAAAATATTCCGGAAGATCAATCTCCAACCAGGTTTCCCCACCACTGCAGCTTCAGCTGAAACTGCCACTAATTATTTTTTCCAATTTAAGGGAGGTTATGTCAGATTTCTACTTTTTTACAGCTGTGTGCAGTTCAGGAGCATAGCACACAGTAAGGTTGCAGCCATAAAGGAAATTGTACTTCCATTGGCATATATCAGTGTTTGATGAGCCCGTTAGTGTAACCTTTATTCCAACTATGTAATTTATATGCTTTCTATTGAGTTTAGGTGTGCATCTAACACAAATTTTCATTATGAATTAAATTGTTTATATTTTCGTTTTTTAATACAAAATGACAGTTAGGCAAGTGCCAGGTAACATATGTAGCTACAATTCAAGCGCATGTCATGTCAGTGCCAATAAACAAACACTTTATGTAATTTATAGATAATTTAAGACGACTTAACACAATAAATAGAGCGACATAAATAATTTTACATCTGTCATTTTTAGTATCTTACTGATATATTACTTTAATAAAAATGATCATCTCTTTTTTCCTTTACCTGACATAAATTAGCTTAGCTTAGTATCAGGACAGTCACCCTGTGTCTTCTTAAAGGAAGGACTACTTATTGTGATATATCAAATCAAGACGGTTTCTGTTCAACTTCTCTCTGTCAACAGAACTGCAACCTGCCAGTTAAAGTCACTCAGCACTGGACTTTCCATCCTAATTGTCTTTCAGAACCCAGATGGTTTTAACGAGCGATCTGGACCATTCACAACATAAATACAGCTCCCTATCTTTTTGTCAAACACACACGTTGTGTTGGGAAAACAGAGCCATGCATGCTGAGGAGGCCAGGAATCACTCTGATTGATCCTGACAGCGAGTGTGCGCAGTGCTACACCACCTCATTGCCAGATCTAATCACACACAAGTCTAATTTGACGGGAAAATGTGAATGAGGGCTCTCACGAGAGTGGATCCACCAGGGAACAGCTGCTGTAATTACAGGCCAACAAAGACAAACAACAGCTGGCTGGTGAAACGTAGCCTTCGTGGTGGAGAGGCCACAGGTTGGCGACACTGTCTCTATATCCAGCCACACCATTTGTCCATCATTCAGTTTGATGATGACACTTTCTGCTCATTCATTACTTCTCGTAACTCAAAGCACTTGGTCCTTAATTTTAGACAGAAATAGACAAAAGAAGGCTTCTCATTTTTTGACAGCTACCGTCAGATTTTGCTGGTCAAAATGACAATTGGTGCTTGCAGATTTAGCGAGCTAATTAACATTAGTTGGTTGAAAACGGTCTCTGAATAACTGATTAGAATGAAAACCATAACACATTTAATGGCTACATGCATGATGTTAGCACCGCACTGTGTAATGTGGAAAAGACCAAAGGCTAAAGCCTACAGGTCCCAGTTAAAACGCTAGCATCCTCACCAATTCCAAACACATCTCCCAATTCAATACAGAGCAGGACAGAGCAGCAGACGTTACCCTAAACTCTGATGAATTAGCATCTCGGACAGGTGCTACAGCAGTTCTCACACAGTGGACGTGTCTGGGATTTTATTAACCAGTTACCCCAAAATAATGCAGTTAGCTAATGGTGTCATATCCACCTTGAAATTCCCGATTCCAGCGTATATGTATGTTAGCTCCAAATAATCTGGCCGTTTTTTTTTTTTTTATCTTGATGCGCTATTCTATTCACAGTAAATGCAACAGGAAGCTACTAATTATCACTGTCATCATCCAAATGCTGTTGATTGCTGGCATGATTTAGTCAGCTCAAACCACCAACAAGGAAGTAAAAGGAAGACAGACACACTGTCAGCGCCTCTGCTCGTGGCTTTGACACGAATTGGCTGACCATCTTTTCATAAATCTCTGAGTTACAGTTATTCTAATTTCGAATGCGCCCTGGTATTGTGTGCGTGAGTCATGAGCCAATAATCATTATAGACATGTCACTGCAGTTCACAGTACAGAATTAGAGACTAGGGTACCACTATTCTACTGGCCTGTCATTTTTGAATAATTCAGTAATAATTTTCAAGATGTTTCCTGGAAAGAGCCATGTCATTTGATACTAATTGTAGGGAATATGTTCAATCTGTGCACTTCCAATTAATTCTATTAATTGCCGGCATGACCTTGAGTTTTTTAGTCAATGTGCAGAAGGTTAGCTGAACAGACAAAAATGTGACTTTTGTCTATAGGCAAGCATACAGTTGAAGAACATAAAGAATACAGTATCCAATGAATAATTAATAAATATTTGATTAGGCTTAAATGGAACTTTCAAGGACATCTCCTTTATAATTGGTACTAAATTGATTATGTACTGGAAGATAAAGTGTTTAAAAGTCTAAAAATCTAAATGCAGTGTCATGTGTCAAAATTGTCTTTTCTGAACTATTCTAAGGCTTAAAAAGAGCAAATAAGGGACTTACCTCTCGTATGCTGGCTTCTATTCATAAGCTGGCATTTAAATTTGCGCAAGATTTCTATTTAAAAATACAGAAAACAAAACACTTGTACGGACACTGGTATGGCAAGCCCATTCTTTGGCCAGAAAAGGTGTCACACCTTTTGCTTTCTTTTTCCTTTAGGCTTAAAGAGATCACAAACCTTGTGCTGTTGTTCTTTTAACTGTAACTAAAATGAGTTAATGCATTTGCTGACATGGATAGGGTTTAGTCAGCAGTCCCGATCCTCCTTCATAGCTGTTTGCTGACACAGTTGTTATGTTCATTTCAATCATACAGCATGTTGCGTCCATGTCAAGAAAATTGCTATTCAGATAGATTCATGATTGGTCATGCATACTAATTGTCTGGCAGATGCAGTGTGTATGCATTGTCAAGAAATGATAGCACCCTTTTAAGTCTTCCTTGTGGGTAGTATAAACTGCAAACATTACAGAATTCCCTTATAGAACGCCACATAATGTGCTGTGTACTTTAATGTATCTAATCAACGTTATAATGCCTATAAAACCTCGCCCGTCATCTCTTTCAGCCTCTCTAATGACAATCCAGCCCCTGCACAATGTATTTTCCTTGCCTGTGTGTGTGTTTATGTATGAATGCATGCAACTATTACCCCATGGATGTGTGTGTGCAGTAAAGGAAGAAGAACCCAAGTGACCACAGTGCAGGACAGCAGAGAGTCGACCCACCAGCGTTACAGTTTGATTGCCTGACCTCCACTTGCTCCAGCGGCGCTTCTGTCCATGACCTCCATCCATTACACAACCACAATTACATTACACAGTGCAAGTGCGCACACTGCATCATGTTCTTCTGTATGCAAGAGGGTCGTCTATATATACTGTATATTTGCCTCTTCATTTACTCCAGGAGCATGCCAACAACAAACAACACATTAGAATTGCGTAGAAATGTGTTCAGAGTGTTGCATCTTTCCTTCTCTCTCCCTCTTTCCTTCTCTTTGCTGCTCATATTAAAATTATGAGCGTGCCTCGCCATGTGATGGTTTATTTTCAGCACAGGAGCAGAAGGGTGCACACACTCAATGAAAGAAAAAAAAAAAAAAACAACAACCAGCATGCTCTTCCACTCAGCGGCTTGTTTGGTGCTGATCATCAAAGTGAAATGCCAGAGAGAAAAGCTTTGTCACTCAAGTCTCAGCAAAGTGGAGGGACATGACGGCTGCCTACACAAAAACCCGAAGGATAAAATAAACCATGTGCTTTGCGGGATCAGCCTTCACAGTCATGTTCCAGCTAATGAAACAATATAATTGTAATATACGTAACAGGCCTTGACGACACATACCCATAAAGAAGGTGCTTCGCCTATGTTTTTAATGAAATAAATCACCGCTGGATGTTCTTAACTGCTATGTTTGATCAATCTGTGATGCTCAATAAATTTCAGGATGTAGTTTGCATTTCAGCTGCTAGCTCTTAATTGGAGGTGGAGAGCGCAATCAAGATCATAATGTAATGTTTATTGATGGTTTAGATGCCGAATAAATCGTCATGTCAAAGTGAATTGATGCTACTGACAGCACATGTTATGTTTGGCAAATTAGCCACCAGGAGAGAAGAAAAAGTAAAAAAAGTGTGTACGTTATGTTACGCCCGGCTCGTTCGGGAGTATAATAAAGGATGGAAGTCCACACAGTATTTAAGTAAACAAGTCATTTTTTAAAGATAATTCAACGTGTGTGTGTGTGTGTGTGTGTGTGTGTAGGTAGCAGTTAGTGGTGAAGTGTGAGAGAGTGTAACATAATACTATCTGTATCATGAACAACGGATTAAATAGACACAATCAAACCAAACCAAACCAAGGCCTTTCAGGTTTTCCAAGAGGGAGAGAGCGAGAGCGACAGTCTAAATAACCTAGGCCCAGCCTGCCCAGGTTAGATGGTTCCACTCATTTCTACCTGCAGACAACCTGCAAAGGGAAAAAACAAGACAGCAGGAGCAGCACTGACAGAGTCAGAGGCTGTCGCAATGATCAGAATAAAGGTGTTTAGTGTCTCTGGAGACTGTGAAGAGCCAGGTGTGGTTGCTGCACACAGGTGTTCCTTGTACAGGTCCAATGGTACCAAAACCTGGCAACTTCACTGTGATGACAAGACTCCGGGGAGTCACTGCACCCAGTTGGTGTTTGCCATAAAATTGTTTCAGTACATTTCTGATGTGCCACAGCTAGTAAATCTCAGACGGCTATCTGCCACATTGGCAGATAAATGCCTTTAACCATTGACTGTATATTAAGATGGACTCAAAGTGAAGCGAAGATCTTGATCACCTGGTGGCTGGCTGCGGTATAGCTCAGAAACCCCTCCATGTTAGCGGATGGGACATAGGCAAAAGTGAAAAATCCCAATGAAAGTTTCTGTCACTTTAGGTAGTTCTTATCACGCTGATGTATGTTAAAATGTAAATTTTTCTGATAAGTTTGTTTTTAATGTATTTGATTCTATAAAAAAGTGGTGTGATGTCATGATTGACAACTATAAGTGTGCTCCTGATTGGTTCAGGACGGTGTACAGGTGGGATAAATACCGTGTCTCCATCGCAGAGCAGGTCACCAGCGCAGGATCCCATAGCCAGGATACCTTGCGTTCATTTTTATGTCGTGTGAAATGTTCTGCCCTAGATCCAGTTATCCACACGCTGCTGTTGGGTGGAGAAAAGATTTAATCTATTAATCACCTTTTGACTCCAGCTCCATTAGCGCACAGACATGAGATTAATAACGATGGTCTCATCTGATTCTGTGAACAGCGGCACATATGTGCATTACTTGCATTTTTCGCTCACGACCATGCAGGTCCCCTTTTTAACACCCCGACTGGTATTTCGCTAAACATAATATAGAGCATGTTTAACATAATACCCACCTCAATACATACTGCTCTTTCTTCTCTGCAGAAAGGGAATTGGAAATGACTCTATGTTTCAGAACTATTGTGCAGCTGGTACATACCAGTTTCTTTGTTTTTTTCTGTCATTATGTTAATGCTGTAGCATTTAGCTGTGTGTGTGTGTGTGTGTGTGGGAGGGCCAACGGCACAACAGACCTCCTGTGCTCTGGGGGACTGCAAAGCGGCTGCTGCTGAAAGCTCCAGCTTCACTGAGCAAGTTGGGTGAAGGTAGCCCATTTGCAAGTCAGAAGAATCCCCTGGTATCTCCTGGCACATGAATATGCAGAATATTTTACTCCTTTTCAGTGCTGTTGGCTTCGCATATATCAGCAGTGCACACAGGGTTTCTGAAACCAAGTGAGGTTTCACAGGTGGAAGCGCACAGAGGGAGGAGAAAGCAAAAACATCTGTAAGATGAAGAATACATTTCAGTGGTGTATTTTTCTGCTGATTCAGGTGTCAAGAAATTGAGATAACGTTAAAGCTGCACTAAATAGCTATGTGTAATGTAATGTAATGTAAGGCAGTAACAATTCCACATATAATTATAAACCCAGCTCTAAAGTGTCTTTCAACTCAAAGCTTTTGAGCCTCTTTTAGCCAAGTGTCTAGGAAACAGCAGTTTTCAGTAGAAATGTTTGGATAAAACAACTGTATGCTAGCATGGCCCAGCACCAAATGGTAGACAAAGTTAGCAACTACCAAATGAACAAAGTGCAGAATTTAGCAGCTCGCGAGTTGGTGAAGACCAAAAATAAAGCAAAACACATAAATAAATTGGACAGAAACACAAGGTTCAAGGTTCATGTATTTATCATTCTATGACAGAGGGTTGTACAATGACTTGGAGGCTCTAGTGCCTTCATGCTACATACATCTGTTGCCTTTTATTATCCTTTGGGCTCTACGCACCTCACCTCTGTGATGCTTGGTAGATGGGTACTCATGATACTCTGGGCAGTTTTGATCATCTCTTCTGTCCTGGGCCGTGCACATCACATGCTAGTTTGTAATGTTTCCAGTCAGGATGCTTTCTATTGCTCCTCTGTAAAACAAGATCTTGGAACAGGGATTTTGCTTTCTTCAGGAAACTTAAGATATACAGTTGTTTCTGAGGTTTCTTTACCAGTGTGGAGATGTGTAATGTCCATAGAAGGATCCAGGAACCTAAAACTGTTCACCTGCTCCACCTCAGCTCCATTGTTCTAGACAGGAGTGTGTGTCTTTGCCTCCTTTTTCCTGCAAGATTGTTGATATGATGCTCATCATTGTTTGTAATGATGCTAGCGTGGTCCACAACCTCCACAGCAGAATTCAATGGACTGCAGTCATGGGTGTGCAGTGTGAACAGGAGGGGGCTGAGCACACAGCCCTGTGGGGGCGCCGGAGCACTAGAGTGGAGGAGGTGTGACCGCCAGTGCGAACTGTCTGTTTGTGAGGATGTCCAACATCCAGTTGCAGAGTGTAGTACTCAAGCCCAGAGTGCTAAATCAGTTTCATGGGGGAGATTGTATTGAATGCTGAGCAGAAATCAACAAACAGAATTCTGACGTAGGTGTTGCTATTTTCAGGGTATGTGACGATGGAGTGGAGGGCCGTGGAGATGGCATCCTCTGTGGCTCTGTTGGCTCTGTATGCAAACTAGTGAGGGTACTGGCTAGCTGGGATGCTGTTTTGGTGTTCTGGGGAAAATAGGCAACTGTTCGATAACTTGTTCACCACATCAACTTTAAGGAGATAATATGTCAGTGTTGTGTTTACAGCTCCGTCCCCTGCCCCCAAGTGGTCAACAAGATCAATTAAAGCTGCTTTGAAGCTGCACTTGCAATCACAGTTAATAGTGAATTAAATGGCCATATGTAACGTGAAAGGTGTCACTTGTAGTGACAAATCCACAGATAATTATCACCTGACTATTACGTGCCCCTCAGCTCAGAGCTTTTTAACCTCTTTTAGTTAGTTTAGTTTGCGGTCCACAAACTCTGCTCTCGTGAACCTCGTTTCTAAAGTTAGTAACTGGCAAGTGAAGAAAGTCGAACACCTAGCGCCTAAAGAACTATTCTCAGGAGTTGGAGACAGAAATAGAGATAAAAGGAAAGTGAATATTGGACTTGCAGTTGGACAGCTTGTTCCACTGATCCACATGACTAAAAACAAGCAAAGAAAACGGTTAATGCTGTTTTAAAGTGTGTTAGTGTGGACTTTCTATTTATGTGACACCGTTATGTCACTAACACTGAATGTAACAGTGACCTAATTGCATTAACAAATTACAAACTACAAACTACAAATTTGTGCCGATGTTTATTCATAGTTTCACGCTATTGGGACAGGTTGGACTGACAATGAAGCCTGTCGATGTCAGATACGCCAATCAGTTTCCCTTCATGGCTTTATTGATTTAATACATTTTGAATGAGATTATTTTTGGAGTGGCAGGGAGTCTCACAGTTCAATGGCAGCAGAAAAATGAAAGTGCTTTTCCTGAGGCTTTGGCCTGAATGGAAGAGTAGAAGGATCTGTGACAGAGTCTTAACTCTGCACTGATGCTGTACCTGTAATAATATTCTCTGATTTGCAGTCAACTAGAGCCACATCTGCTCTCTGCCTAGAAAACATCAAAAGTAGCATTGTTGCCTTATCTCTTTGTCATTTTTTGAACTTTGCTTCATTCTCTCTGACCCTCTCAATAACATGGTCTATAGCCTATTATTTTTTTCTCTCTTCATCTCGGTCAGCCTCACTTTTTCCACATTTCATTTCCTCTCTTTCATTCATTCTCTCCTCGCCCTCTTGGTTTAACATCAGTTGAAACATGGACAGGCTAGACTGCCTTTGTGAAGATAGGACAGAGGTGTGTCTCACTAGATGGAACACATGCACACGCACACATGCAGACCTTTATACCTGCTGAGAAATAATCAATATTTAACACTATCAATGCCGCTGTGTGTTTGTATCTCATCCCTTCTGTTTCACTGCAGGAAAATAACATGGTTTTCCATTTCAAACACGAAGCATGAGATGCTGCCTCAACAAAGCGTGCTGTGTTGACAGCTGGATGACACAGCTGGATGGGTCCACTGTGAACTCAGTAGGTGATGACTGCAGCAGCAGGCTGATCCTGTACAGGTCGACATTAGAATCAAACGTCCGTGGCTTGTTGGTCGTCCGTGATTCATGCGTTGCTCACTGATTTACTTTGCGACTTTCTCGCTCACCCACTCACTTCCTCCTTTCCTCTTCTATTTCTTGCCTCGCCTCGCTCACTCACTTGTTCAGTGAGTCTCCAGGCCATCCGCCCTTTGCTGGTAGATTTCATATGTGTAACATCTGCAGGAAGCATTGGGTGTCAGTGACAGAAGCACATTATCATATCATAAAAATGGTTTTTATTTGAAAAACTAAATCCCAAACTGAGAGCAGCAGAGTGATGAGCAGCATGATATGAGTCTGTTGTTGTACTGACGGAAATAGTGCTGTGAAATGTACATTATGCTGACTTAAGCATGTGAGATCAATTATAGATCAATGCTTATTTGCTTAACCTTTTTTAATGATCAGTCTTGGATGCAGGCAACTGACCAGCTTGTGCCTGGCTGTTATTGGAATACCAGCTTTTATTTTTAAAAATGTCAGTAACTGAATCGCCCACCCACTCAGTCATTCATTAACTGCATCACTCACAAATTACATCACTCACTCACTCACTCACTCACTCACTCATGCCTTTGCTATCAGCTTCTTGATGCTTATCCTTTGCCATCACACTCGACCTATTATCATTAACGTTGCTGCACACTATGTACAGAGTTCTGCTTCAAGGCTCCCACGGCTCTAACAAGTTCAGATGAAAGAATTTCCATGTTGGTATTCATTGTAGTATTAAACACCTGATACAGCAGCAATATAACACTAATGTTCAATCTGTAATTAGTTTGGATTATCTCTACTAGTATGTTAGACATGCTCTGTTTCACATTAAAAAATCTGTGTGAAAATTTAAGGCTTTCTTAAGCCCAGCTCAGACCAAAGATTTGCAAACGAGACGAGTTAAAACTTGCAACTACTTGCAACACACCAATGCAAATAGACGAGATGGTGAATCGTTTCCTTAGCAACAACTATCTGTACTTCCATTGTAACTACCGGATTTTCAAGCTTTTTTGTAGCTGTATATAATTTGTATCTCCTTAAAATACGAAGGATAGTCATAGTGAGTTTCTTGATACAGTTGCATTTCTAGTGACCGGCTGACTTTGCTACGAGCTGACTGGGTGTTGAAATAGGTGACGTGCTCTACATTCTCAAAACAGCGGTTTGACAAGCTGAGTTGCAGCTGATGCCATCAGCCAACTTGAGTCGAGCTGGGACGGGCCAGTTCACACCGCTGCAACTTTTTGGTGCGTCATTCTAAAACGGTTTCCTCTCATCGCAAATCTTTGGTCTGAACTGGCCTTTAACTGAAACACACACACACACACCCCAAGAGCCTTGTTCAGCCACTTCCTCTCTCATATGGACAAACGCTTGATACATTACTAAGCAAACAAACATATTAGCAGGGATAAACAGGACATGTGCAATAAGATCTCACAGTGAAATCAATACTATACCTGTCTTTGTACTGACACAACTCTACTGTCCACCTGCTGTCTATTAGCAGCTAAATAACAGTATGTTGTGCTGTTGACTCACTGACAGGACACAAGAAGTGTATAGTACATTATAGTAGATACACGGGTTTGTTAACACTTCTGTAGTTCTTTTCACTAAGTGAAAGAAAATCCTAACATCTTCACTTTGGAATTACGCTGGATGGACATGAAGGTTTTCCCCCCACTCGCCTACGTGTAATTACCGTCTGAATGATATGACGGGACCATCCTTCTTCAACAAGCCCAAAGAGCATTGGTTATGTACAGTTAGTGATTTAAAACATCTCTCCCTTTACAACATTTAACATTTGGGAGGACTCATTGGGCTGTTAAATTTGTATTCCCCTCAGGACTGGAAGCTAACAAGCTAGGCTAAGTGGCTTCCACTCAGAAAGTGGAACCTAATTAGCCTAGCTTGCTAAAGCTAGCGCTGATTCCCCCCTCTCCACTCAACCATGTGGAAAAATGTTACTCACTGATCAGGTATCAAGTATTTTCTTGTAAAACGTTACGACAACACAGTGGGTGAAGCTTGTATGTTGTTTAAGAGATAGTCCATATTATTTTATATCAGCAACAGTTTGATTTAATGTCATTCCTGAGGTGTTTGCTTGGGTGCATATGTTGTTTTTTATGTACGCCTGTTTGTGTCTGTGCTCGTGCTTGATCCAAGTTGGGAGCTGGCACAGACTTAAGGACCTGCTCTTGTCTTTTTCTGTGGCCCAGCCAGCGTCTCCCGTCCTCGGGGTACGCGTGGTGGCATGCAGGTCCTGGTGGCCTTGGAAGCCCGGGCCCTCAGCCAGCTGCACTGGGAAAAAAATAGAGCTGAAAATTCACCGGAACAGGTTGTCCTGGAGGATTAGGCTGTGTGTATGGCTGTGTGAATGTGTAAATGGGGAATGTATACTTTTACTGTTACGGGCTTATGCACAGGAGGCTGGGTTCACTACACACATTTATACCATGACATCACTGCTATACAGTGTACACTCTCACACATCCATCACATGAGTTAATGGCAGTAATCCCCAGTCCTGGCCAGGTTGAGTTATTGCTTTAAGTGCAGATCTAGACAATCGCAATTGACTGTGGCTACCTGATTCATGACAATTGAGCCCCTTTTTCTGTGTAGGCAAATTAACTTAAAAGGTTTGATCATTCAGAGAGAAAAATATATCACTTACTGACACACGCCAGCATGTGTTCAGGCTGCACATGCATAGTTATGTAATTAAAGGTCCCATCTTTGTAGCAATGTGTTTCATAACAGCTGAATATTGCCTTTCTTTCATGAAACGACAGTCTACCAACCGGTTTCATAAAAAGAAGGCATTATTAATAATTAATTACATAATTTAGAGCCTTCATTCATTCCGCATTCTCCTTGCTACTGTATGAAAGAAGACAATGACACACCGCACTTAATTTGCATAATACAATTTAGATTTATCGGATAAGGGAGTATAAAACAAAAGAAACGATTGCAAATTATCCTCAGAGTCTCACATGGGTGTCCAAAAGGAAAACTGGCTCATGCTTGTGAGTCCCACATCAGGCAATTAGCTTTGCAGCAAGAAAATAATCTATACAGGAGAAATTATAAGATATCTTCCCCAACACAAGTTGTGATCATTAGTCTTTGTATATGAAGCAGCATATGGGAAGAAAATAAACAAACTACAAAAGCCCTTTCTGTGTTGGGGCTGTGAACTGTTGCATATCAGCACTTCCTTTGCTTCTCTGTAATATGTTCAATATGTCATTACTGATGTTTGATTGAGTATGTTGCGAGTGATTCTTAATTTCACAAGTCTCAAACAGATGATCTGCCTCTGAACAATTTGGTCAGATTGTAGGACTGATCATGAACCAACACGAGAGACACCTGGACCCTCTTTCCTAGTGTGCAATCCTCCGTCACTAGAGAACAGATTTGGAGATATTTAATTTGAGACAATGTTCCTCTGTGTTTACCCAGAGAGTGTCTGTCTTGTTGATCCCAGTATTGAGAAGCAGTTGACAATGGAAACTCTTGTAGAGACTCATCCAGTATATGCACCCAAATTGTACTTTATAATGATGCAATCACACAGCAATTTTCAGGAACAATATCAAATCAAATCAAATCAAATTTTATTTATATAGCGCTATATCATAACAAAGTTATCTCATAGCACTTGTTAATATAGAGCAAGTCCAAGCAAACTCTATATCTACAGACCCAACA